>WURS02455326.1:0-13929 GCA_011762765.2 Rhinocypha anisoptera
CTCTTTACGAAACTTAAAGACTTTTTGGCAGGAAAAAGATTTGACAGTGATGAAGAACTGAAAGAGGGTGTGACTACATATCTCAATACACTGGCGGCGGCAGAATATAAAGCTGGAATACAAAAACTCATCACACGTTATGATAAATGCCTAAATTTGCTTGGAGATTATGTAGAGAAATAATTTAACATATGTACTTTCCAATAAAAATGTCTATATTTGTTAATATGTACTTGTTAATTTTTTATTCCCAAACAGGTACTACTTTTCGGATGACCCTCGTACATAATTAAGCATGTCACAAACAAGAGATATTGTGAGGAATAGAGCAGGTGACAAGAAAGGGACAGATCAGGGAATTAAGTCAGGAGGGAGAGACTGGGGGTGCAGTCATTAGGAGAAAACATAATATGAAAACGGCAGAAATGGTTTGGACATGTGTTGAGAGAATGGAGGAGAGCAGAATGCCAAAAAGTGCAATTGTTATAGGAGAAAGGGGGAAGAGACCAAAAGGAAGACCAAGGACAAGGTGGACAGGTCAAGTATAAAATAGGGAAGAAAGGACATCTAGCTTGGTTTTGTTCCAACAGCAGATGTGGCCCTAGCAGACAACCAGAAACTCAGGGCAGAGGATCGACCCGCCAGTGTCACACAGACAACATCATGCTATCCACGTTCAATGCTGCAGATGCCAGGTACACAGGAAATCCCAACACTCTGGCATTGTACATGCCAAGTACCGCTGATGGCATTAAGTTTGGGTGGATTTGCACCAAGGCAGATGGCAAACGAAATTAAGTTTAACTTGTGAAAGTTGTCACAACCTGGAGGAGATAGGATGGGACTGAAGACGGATAAATGAGGAACAGAGATAGAGTGACAGTGGAATGACCCTTGGAAGTGGTCCATTAGGATAATGATGATGAAAAATCATTCACTATTCTGCGTGATCAATTAAACATAATAAGGGTCTCTGCAGGATGGTTACTTACACCAATCTTACCAATCAATGATGTGACGATGAAGACAAAGAGATTCTTGATGAAGGCAGAATGGTCCTACCCTTTGGACTGCCTGTATATTATTACTCTGTATGACTTTTATCTGATCATTGTCTGAAATTGAAGCTTTAGGGCTAACATATGGACCCCTCCAAAGACCTTAAGAAGGTGGACATGGTTCAGAAAGCACTGTCAGAAATGTAGGGAGAATGAGCTGGCAGAAAGTATGGTGCATATAGATCAATAATGACTACTTTTTAAGAAGGTTGCATAGATGAAGGATCTGCTAACTCTATTTGCCAAGTAATAAATCATTCTTAATTTTTAATGACTATCCCTCGTGGTTTTAGAATGCAAAATGAACCTTAGCCTCTATCATGAAGTATAAAAAAATGCACTTCTAGGGTCAATCTGTCCTTAATTAATAAGTCCTAATATTCTTTTTTCTTTTTAATTACTTTCAAATGCTAAGAAATACTAATTGTAAAAATTATAAATACCACATCTCAAAAACATAAGTCATTACAAAATTTCCATTTCAAAATCACCTACCAAATTAAAGATATCACCTCTCATTGCACCTCTTAAGGCTATTCCTATATAGGCAAGAGCTAAATATCTACAATATCTGATGAAATACTGCTGCAAGTGTGCCAAAACAGTTACCGTTGGGAATTTAATGGTCTAAGAAAAAGCTTATTTAAATTGCTTAAAAAAGCTAAATTTAAATAAAATCATTAAAAAAGATTATTCAGATAACTCTTGTATGAGAGTATCAACATCAAACTTGAAGGTAACAGCATATGGGAATATAAAAAATAACAATGGATGAAAGTGCTAATATTACAAGAAAAGCCCATAAATGTCTCTAGCTTTTTTATTTAATATTTTTTCTCATATTAATTATGGTCTTGAAGTTTTTTTTATGCACATGAGGTATTCCCACAAAATGAACAATTATGCACTTTACATTAAGTATCTAACTTTCAATTTCTTTCATAGTCCAAAGCTTTTATAACAAGATGGGGCATTAAATTATGATATTTGATGGGGATGACCCTTTTGGTAAGTTCTTTTGTTTAATTATCACTAGCCATTTTACTGCTGAATATATTCCTGTGACCAAACTATGTACTGAATAAATTTTGCTGCCATAATTACATGCATATTTCTCCATACAAGACCTAACAATTTAAGTTTTTACAGTTTATCACCACATTGTGCTGTAGCAAGCACTACAGGGTGCAGCACTTAAATCCAGACAAATTTCAATTTGCATTTCCCGCCATATTGTAGTATCATCTGAGGTCGCGATTGGCATTATTGATAGCCATAGGCGTCTAGTCAACAGTTGTAATCTCAAAATGGCCGATATGTTATGCACAAGTGCGGAGTACAACCAATGAGCAGCGATTATCGAAAGTCTTAGTGCTGGGCGTTCGGCGACTGAAATCATTGATTCTTCGGGTGCACCAGATCAACTGTTTACGGCATTGTGAATAAGTACAATGCTTCTGAGAAGTCTGGGGAAGGTTCCACTATCCCGGCAAGAAAGTCTCATGCGAGGGAACGCGTGTCACAAACGGAAGCAGTTGTGGAAAGAACTCAGGAGCTGATTTCGGAGGACCCAGGGCAATCGTTGAGGAAATTGGCGTCAGTGTTGAGTGTCAGCGATCGAACAATGCGTCGGATTGCAGAGGAGGACTTACGTTATAAGTCGCAAACGATAAAGGTGCGATAGACGCTGTCTGAGGCTGCCAAAACAAAGCGGGTTGCTCGCTGCAAACTGTTATTAAGTTCGTTGAAAAACGAAGCAGCCGGGCGAATCAGATTCTTTCCTGATGAAAAGATTTTCACTGTTGACGCAAATCGGGAAAATGATCTCTGCCTCGCCCACAACCCTGAGGACATCCCGATTGTTGCACGAACAAAATTCCAGTTAGCATTCATGTCTTGTGTGTTGGGTCAAGTGAGGGTGATATCATGCCGCCACATTTCTTTGAAAAAGGACAAAGCATCAATAAAGAAGTATATGTGTGTTTTGAATGATATCGTGAAACCGTGGATGGTAACTGTGGCCTCTGGAAGGCAATATATCTTTTAGCGGGACGGTGCACCAGCTCACACGAGCCATTTAGTCCAAAACAGGCTGTCAGATAAGGTGGACATGCTCTGGACTAAGGAATTTTGGCCCCCGAATAGCCTGGATTTGAACCCCCTTGAGTATTATGTTTGGAGCGTAGTTGAAAGGGTTACTAACAAGACAAGACACCCTAATGTCGCATCCCTATGTAATGCTATCGAAGCAGCATTTAGAAATATGGACAGCGCTGTTTTAAATAGAGCATGCGAGCGTTTCAGGCCGAGGATGGAGGTGGTCATTGCAGCTGAAGGAGGTTATATCGAGTAATTTAACTCTTGACTGGTGCCAAAATTTCTATGCAAAAGAATTTTCTGTTTCATTTATATTTTGCGTGAATAAATTTGCTTTAAAAAAAAAAAATTCCATTTGTCAGGATTTAAGTGCTGCACCCTGCATATTAGCAGTTCAGTAAGATTTCATAATGTTGATATCTCATTGTCTCACAGCAGTGTTCATGTTGATTTGTGGTGGATTGGTGCTGAATAAAATGCCTTCTTGTTTGTCCTTGTGTGGATATACAGTTGTGAAATTGCCTCAGCTGGTAACAGAGCGATGAACAAATTACAAATTTATTATGAGAATGGGCAAACATGGGAGTGATGGGAAATGTTAGAGCAGATATACGGCAGGAAGGGCATAAAGAATACTGTAGCGTATGGATGGAGAGAGTGGTTTGCTGCAAGGAGCAAGTGAATGCTGAAGAGATGGCTGGGTGACCAAAAACAAGCTGAAAGAATGAAACCCTGACCCTGAAATAAAACAAAAAAGTGTCCTGTGGAAGTAAGCTGATTCTCCTCTACTGAAAAAGTTCTGTCAATCAAAATAAAAATGTCGTTGATAGCCTTCATTGAAATCTGAGAGATTCTCAATTATGAATTTGCACCGCCATGACAAACAATTAACCAAGTGTACAATTTGGGGGTACTACACAGGTTGTATGAAACATCGAGACACAAACAACCAGGACCTTTCACCAAAAACTTATGGTGCATGAATCACATTAATGTACCTGCTCACACAGCATTGTCTGGATGGGAGCTTATGGCCAGGCAATAAATAACTTGGCTACAAGACCCTCCCTTACAAAACATAGCAAGGATCAAATCTGTATTTTTATGCGATTCCATCATACAACAAATATAAATACCAAAGTTTTATTTGAATGTATTTTAAAACTAGATTTTAAATATCCATGCTGTGCATGATGTTGTAATGTGTGAATGACAATTTTAAAATAGGAATCTGGGAGATGGGCTAGACAATGAAATAAATAGCAGAAATGGAATTTACCCCCATCCTCGAGGTTGGCCAGATCTATATTTTCACATTAAATGCCTGAAAAATCTATTTTGTTAAGCAAGAAAAATTCGAGATAACATTTAGATTTTATATGAGAAATGGAGGGCATAGCAATAACTGTGAAAAAGACAAAATCTGGATTTCCTTAAGTTACCATATTTGCAAGAATACAAGTTTAATCCAAATTTGGTCCTTATTGTACTTGTGTGGTCTGTACACACCTGAACTTACAACCAACGATTTGAAGCTTTGAAAGGATGACATTGTGGATATCAAGATAATACAAAAGAGGCTCTGAAGGCCATTCCATAACTAGATTTCCAAAAATTGTTTTGAAGGGTGGATAAGTATGCATAGCTTAAGCTGTACTGTGAATGGGACGACAGTGGTAAGGTATGTAGCAAAAAATATGGATATGGATAAATACGGATAATAGAAAAAATAGCAATTAAGCCAAAACATTTATGCATGCAATAATGTTCAGCAAATGAAGTTTGCATTTACAATGCAAATGTGGCTTATGACTGCTCAATACTTCAGATCAAAGCAAGAACATTTCAGTTTTAAAAGGAAATACACACACACAGTAATTACAAAATTTTCCAGGTTATCACTGAAATAAAATACTGAATGGAGTATGCAATCAGACAGTGGGAATTTATGATGTCATTGACAAAACTGATGAAATATCAACATAAGAGTATTATATGCATAACATTGGGGTAGAAGTTTCTGATTTGTTACTCTGGAAAATTACTTAGAAGATATCATGCATCTTGAAATTCTGATTTTATCACAACTCATTGTCTAGCAAAATACACAAATTAAATATAAAATAACATCATAACACAGTTACACCTAACACAGAATCTTGTATGAAGATCACAGCTCAGTATGCTTATGAATAAAGCTTATATAGCATATTGGAAATTTCACTACTGATTATAATATGGTTTGCGGAAGAAATTCATACATTATTTACATGTAGTTGTTTTCAATAACATCATGAACAAAACATGAACTATTAGTGCAATGGCAATATAAATAAACCTTTTACTAAAGGAATTATAATGTAGGTAGCTAATAATCCCATCTGAAAGTTATATAAAAGATATTTAAGAGTGATATGATGCTAATGGAGGGGAAAATAACTTGACTATGACCCCTACAAAGTGAAAATAAAATGGAGAGAGAGCTGGAAATTATGTCATTCTACTGAAAAACATTCTCAATGATAGGTACTAATTTTGAAGTCCAAAAAATTCTAATCAGGGAATCAAGCCAATTGAATTATTTGAGATTTGCCATTCACAATTCCTTTAATAATACTTTTTATTCCAGTCATTCACCATTAGATGGAATACACTTATTAATTTTTAATGCATTATTTTCACATCACTGGATATTATATCAAATGATGTGAAAATAATACAATAAGTATGCAAGAGAATGTAAGAAATATATTTACATAAAACTCATTAAGGAGTATTAAAATATGCCAAGTAATAGATGATACTTTTTGTGCAAATAAACAATATTACACCACTGAAAATTTTCATTTGGACCGCAAGAAGTATTCATTCATTAATTGAGTGTTGAAGATAATTTTTTTCAAGTATAGAAATATATGAGGTTCAAGTCCTAAGGCCAACTAATTTTTTTCTAGGGACTGAGAGCGGATGGAAGGATGTGATTGAACTAAAAATACACATCCGCTCTATGAGTGAGACGTGTTTTAATATATTTATAAATGGTGCCCAATGAAAAATATGACCTTCCTGATAGATTAAAAAAAAATCACCAAGAGCAAAGTCGGGTGAGTAGGGAGCATGAGACACCACTTCAAAGTTGTTATTAAGAAACTCATGAGTTAAAGAGTATTCTTCATTCTTACTCTAGCATCAGCTTGTAAGAACTCTCCTGCATGCTGCTGCCCTCTGCCTCCCAAATTCTAAAAGAAGGCCCATGTATATTTTAAGCCCAACCACATCTACTCACGGCCCAGAGAAAAAAATTAGGTAACCTTAGAACTGTAGCACACCTCGAGATAAAGAAAGTACATAATAGGGGGCATATATTTGAAAGTAATAAATAAAACCTGCATTTTTAGCTTCTACAAATGAATTTAGAATGTCCCCCTCCTGAATACATGTTTTATGCATTGCAACCATTTATCAATATTGATTCGGCAGAAGTGTATTCGGTAAAATTGTTCCTTTTCAACCTTTTCCTTTTAACATTGAAAATGATATTCTTATGATTCAATTTTAGACGAGTAGTAGCATTTTTGTTTATAGGATGTTTCAACGACTAGGGTCATTTCATGCCTCTTCGTGCATGCCATCATAGAGAAAACTCTGTTGTACGACCACAACACCCATGCCCTATACAGGACGTGTATCCATGACCTATGGGTTAGCTAGCTCCCCCCAGGCTAACCCAGATGGCAATTTTAGTCAATCTAAAATTGTGATAAGCACTGAAAATACTAATAACATAACTGTATTTTGACTTTGAAAACTTGCTTAACCTATTCCAGTGAAGATGCTATTGCCAGAAAGGCAATTGGTTTTCCAAGGAATCCATACTAAAAAAGACAACACTAAAAAATTTTTGAATTTTTTTGTTTTACTGTACTTTGTGACAATACTTAAAGGCAATAAAATGAAGCCTATGTTTACATTTCATTGTGAATCCCAAGCCTTGAAACTTGATTATTTTAATAAATAAAATAATAAATTACTGCTAAAAAATCCTATACTTAAACATGTATTAAAAATACCTGGATTATATTCAAACTTCTTACTTGACTTTCTACATTTAGCTCACTATAAACTCATGAGTCATGTGTTTCTGAATGGGTGACGCACATAAATCTTTAATAAACAAATTCCAAAATGAAAAAGATCATTCCATAAGTAGCAGTAATTTAGGTTATAAGTAGTTCTGCAAATATATTTCTGGTTACCATCAGGGTAAGGGCAGTTTAAAATCCAAATAAATACCAATTATCCCCTTTTTTCTCAGAAAAATAATTTCATTTTGCACTCACATGAATATGAATTGAAGCTGCAAAAATTCACATTGGAAAATGCCTGACTGTGTGCTATATTTAAATGGAATGATGGGAATCCTTCATGATTCACTAAATTTCTCCTATCATACCTATTAATTGTAAGTACTCATAGTTAACACCTCTAACAATCTATGTCATTTTTAGTAGTGATAGTCTATAAAATGTGCAGTGGCAATGGATAATCGTGGATAATTCAGTCACTTCAAAAAACTAATAATGAAGACATATTTGCAGCTCAATGTATGTCACAAGGATTTAATGAACATTTGACAATGGAATTATATCAAACTCATGTGAAATAAGATGATTTGAATCTTGAAACTTATTTCACAATCCAAATAAGAATTAGATTATCACTTCAATTTATTGGCATTCAAAACATTGTGCACTCTTCCAACAATAACTTTTTTTCAAAGTTTCAGGTATTATATATTTGGAGGAGAAAAATACTGTATAAAATGCTCAAAGTACTCTTGAACATTCACTCATCATGATTCCTTCTTCTGCACATTCATTTTAAAAAATGATAAAAATATTTTCTAAGCATAAAATATAAAAATATACCACAACCCTGACAATGCTTGAGTATATCACAAATAGGTTTAAAAAATGGGTTCCTGGTAGCACATATGCCAGGGAAGTATGACAATCATGAATAATGACCAATGAAATGGTCATGTCTTCGAGACAGTACATCACTTGAGAGTGTTACCAGTAACTTTTGAATTTCATTGATAATTCAATAGTTTCTGCACATTTTTAAGCAAAATTTTACACTGATATGACCACAAAGCACTTAAATTTTAAAGAAAACAAGTTAGAGGCAATGGGAATAAAATTATGGTTACTTCCATCTTACTTTATTCCCACGATATCAATAATGATATATTCTCAAAACATGCTCATTAATTCAGAGGTGGTGTCTCGAGGTGGGAAAAATGGTTATAATACTAAAGACACCCAGCCGATAATTACGGCCTTGGAAAAATAGCAACATAATTATGAAATTGACTCTTAAGGCCAGAAATCCACTATCACACCTTACAGGGATTTCTATAAAAATCTGGTAACCGATTAGATGCTTTCAATAGAATAAATAAAAAAATATTGCCTTGCCACAGTTATGACTGTGGTAAACATTTTTATAAATGGAATTGTGGAATAGACATTTAGAGCTGTCAATGGGACACCAAAGGACTGTTGATGGGCATTGAGGGGAAATGTAAACAGCTTGACTGGCAGTAGTATCGGGCAGCTGGACCTCAAAAGGTATAATTCTAACATGGAGATCTATTTACAAGAATTGCACAACGTTTTACACGCAATTTTAGGGGACCGGAGCTATATATTTCATTTGAACAGGCTTGCCCATGAGAGTTTTCCTCAAAGGTAATCTATGTACAAAGAGTTACCCAACTTTCAAAAAGACAACCGGGGAGAATAAATCTTTTTTTTTTTCACTTATAGAATGTGGACGGCATTGCAGATGACCATAATACAGCTCTCGCACATTAAAAAATAAAGAACTAATCAACAAATTAAAACTCATCATGAAAGCTGCGAGCTGCATCGACCATCTTACTACCTAAAAACAGATCCATTTTATTCAAAACCTCACGGAGAGAGAGGTGACCATCATGGTCTGCATCAGAGAGGACCATCAGCGTCTCAGCCTCTTCCCTGGCATGGCGAGGGTTACTTGGGTCAATATATTTCTGAAATAACAAAATAAGACACAGTAACATTGAATACCGACTGAATAACAACTCAAGGGTAACACAGCTACTATTGCTTATTTATTTGAAACCTCAAACTTCAATGAATCTGGATGTGAACAACAATTTTTCTCCATTAACTTACGATGTATATCATATTAAAGTGTTTAACCAACTCAGGGAGTGAGCTTCTCCCGAGATAAGGATATCCCCTCCACTAGATGTCAATGGCCTCTACGAAGGGCAGATGGGTGGGTAGAGATTAGACATCATCTTATCCTAGGGGTGGGAAATAACCCCTAAAGGTTGATGGCCCATTGAGTGGCTAACAGCATAAGATGCTGAAGGTAAGAGGAACCCACCACATAACAGATCCATATGGATATCTCTCATTAAATTGTTCAGCTTACTAACCACAGAATCACAACCACAGATCCTGTGAATAAGAAGTACAGTAGAAGTCCGCTGTAGCTAGTATGGCTTATAACATGAGTATCGCTACAGCGAGTGATCATTTTGTGTTGGTTGGTCCATGTGTTAAAACATATGGAGTTCCTCCGGTTATTATGAGTGGTCACTATTGCTATAGCTAGTAGATTTTGCCGTCATTGGTGTTCAGGTTGCAAAACTCGCAGGATTTAAAGCCATTACATTTTCATACCTCGCAAATCTACATAGTAAGGAAGGCTTTACGAGAGATTTTGTGGTGATTTTATGAGAGGAGACTTTGCAGTTTAGACTTTCCTGGGGAATGACTCATAACCATTTCTTGGAATCAGTGCTCCAGTCTGTCATTTCCTGCTGGAGTTGTTTCAGTAGTGATTAATAGGTTTTTCAGAGGTACTTTACAGTTACTGCAGTTAAGATGGAGAAGAAAAAAAGGTTTAAATTTAGAAATGAAATTCGTAATCATTGAGGTCTGTGGAAGAAAGGACGCTAATAAAACTGAAATCAAGCACCAATATGGCTTGTCGTAGTCAACTCTGTTCACTATTCTGAAGAATGAAGAAAAATTAGGGCTGCCTATGCATTAGAACATGCAGTGGGGAGTAGCAAGAAACTGCGACCGGCAAATAATACTGAATTGGAATCAGTATTATTGGATTGGTTTTCACAGCAACGTTCAGTTAGCTTTCTAATTAGTGGTCTCACGCTCAAAGAAAAAGCAAAAGAGTTTGCCATAAGAATGAAAATAGAGAATTTTGAAGGCACTGATGGCTGGTAAAATAGATTTAAAGGACAAAGAGGGATTTCACTTCGTCACATACAGTGAAACAAAGGAAGGAAAGCAGTGGAAGATTGGGTCCTGATCCTAAATTCGATCACGGAAAGACATGAGGCAAAGGTAATTTATTTATAAAGGAAAATATTCTGGAAATTATTATACGTAGTCATTTACTTTACTTGTTGTGAAATTCATTTGGAACTCCATGAGTTGATTAACTCCATTTAGTATATATACAACACGGATGAAACAGCCCTCTTTTACAATTTACTGCCGGAAAGAAGTTTGACCGTGAATGGTGGCCCATGCAAAGGTGGAAAATGTAGCAAGGAAAGAATAACAGTTCTCCTCTGCACATACATGGATGGAAATGACAAAATGAAGCCAATAGTCATTGGAAAGTTAGTCACGATCATTTTGTGGCCAGCCAATTATTCCATGCACTTAAAAGTCCAACACAAAAGCATGGATGACATCCCAACTTTTTTAAAAGTGGCTTTGAGCTTTTGATGCCAGAATTGGAGGGAGATATGGAAGGGTTGTGTTGTTTATGAATCGCTGTCCAGCTCACCTAAACTTTAAAATGACGAATGTTGAACTAGTGTTCCTTCCTCCCAATTACAATTACTGGTGTGTTACAACCAATAATTGTAATTGAGATCAAGGCATCATTCGTGTGCTAAAACACCACTTTCAATTGATGCTCATGAATTCATTAATGTGGAAATTGGCAATTTCAGAAAAAAAGCTAAAGTGGAATATATTAGAAGCAATCCAAGGGTGTGCTTTCCAACCAATCCAAGCTTTGTGGAATAAAATTATGATTGAAGTAATAGATAAATGTTTTATGCATGTAGGATTCAAGAGAAATGCAACAGAATTTTAGAACCCATGGATGCTGAGGTGGAGTCTGAGATCTGGAAGGTTGTGTCGAGCCTACTGAACACTCACAGCACATTTGACGATAATGTAATGGTAGATGAAGATATTACTGAGTGTAGTGTAATGACCGAAGATGACTAATAGGGCAGCAGAATAATGACTGCAGTGAATTATCTGATGGTGTGGGTGTTGAAAGAATATGTGAAATTCCCAACACATAGTCTCTTGCACAAGCATTGGAAGTAATAAATAAGTTGTATATCACTAAAAATGCTTCAATTAATGATTTTAAGGTTTTCAAAATCACGGAAGATTAAGTTATCAAACACTGTGCAAAAAACGTTATGGCAAACCACAATTGATTCACTTTTTCATGAGTTAAATGATTTTTTAGCTGTTCACATTTTGAAGTGTATAAGGTCAGTGGATTACAATTTCAAATGGTCAACCATTTTGTTCATTTGCATGAGTCAGTGGTAATTGAGCACATGTAATGCTTTTATAGCACGATTTTTTTCGTATAATACATGATCACTTATTAATGTGGCCTCTTTATTTTCCTGTTTCTGAAGAAAATTCCTTCACTGAACAAGGGGCAGTTGTGAAGGGCAAGGGAAGTGAATAGGCTGGAAGGATTTTTAAACTTCTTCAACTCTGGCATGAGTGTGAATGCATTAAATGAGACATGATTATGTTTATTAAAAGTAGCATAGACATATTTGTAATGGAATCAAATTTTTATGAAACTACAAACATATTTAAAGTGTTGCCCGGACCAATGATTGGCTTGGTTTTTTTCATGAGTGAGTAGGTTTTGATGCTGCACTATTTCATCTGTATAGCTGATAAGAATAAAAGAACATATGGAGTGGTTAACTATACTTGTAGATAAGAGCAATAGTGCAGGTGAAGGGATCAGTTGCAGATCAGAGGGGAAGGGAGACTGCCAAGCAATGGGGATGGGGGGTTTCAATTGATCATCAACAATGCAAGAGAGGGGATTAATATGTTTGAGAGTCGCAGTTTAAGGTCAGAGGAGAGAGGCTGTGGGGAAAAAAACAATGGGGAATCCACTTTTTGTTCTTTATAACCCTGAGAGAGGAAGATCTCATCTGGTCTCCTTCCCCACTTGGCATTCGCTTATCGCAAAAATAATAGTGCTGTGACCGCTAACCATAAATAATAGTCCTGAGTAGAATTTTTATTTATAAGGTGCTTCGACAGCTATGGTCATTTTGTAACTCTTTAATCAACTTGTACAAAAACAAAACCCATGCACTGTGCAGGACTCAAACACACGACCTTTGAGTTAACTGGCGAGTCACTAAACCCAGGCTAAACCGACGGGCCATAGTATTCCCGAACCTCCACTTCTATGTTCATGAAATATTGCCTAAGATACTACCAGTGTGTGACGTATATTAGTTACGAGTTTTGCCGACAATATTTTAGAATCTTTTTAATGAAATGAAGTATTTTCAATGCATTTGCAGATGGATTCACACAGCTACTTCTTAGCTCATTATCGGCCACTTTTGACAGTGTTATACATTCCGATATAGGCAAACTAAAATGACCGTCGGTTATAATGAGTGTGCATTATAAAGAGCGATTTTTTGTCATTTATCATCACTCTTTATATTGGACTTCTATGGTACTTGAATACTAGTCGAAGTAACTGATTTCTTTACTGCGGAGTTTCATACCTTACAATTGAGGACATAATCAAACCAGTCATCAACCCCAAGGTCGGTATGGTGGGTGAGGGTAGAGCTCACCTAATGCCCAGTAAAGTGTGAATGTTAATATATCAGGGTAGAGAGGCCAGTTCCTACCTTGGGCCACCTGTGGTTGCCTAGGAAGGTTGCCCAAGACGCCCACCCAGAAAATCACTCATCTTGGATTAAGCCGGAGGTGTCGAGAGACATCACTGGGCCTAAAACCCAGGTCCCCTGTGTGGTAACCAAGCACTATATCTACTGGGCTACGACTACTTGGGCACATAAGTACATAGTAATTATATAAATTTAAAAATCACGTTTTTAAAACAGACTAGAAAGTATGAAATAATTTCTCTTACCCTTGTAAAGATTTATAACCCCATACAGATTGTCCTGAAAATTTGTGATATTGAATTGTAATAGTTTTGCAAATAAATGTAAAATTTAAAACAAAAAAGGTGGAGTGCATACTATAGATAATTGATACATAAATAGTTCACCTAAGTCTGTGTGCACGTTTTCTCAAACGACAGCAATCCCCAACATTCCCTACTACAGTTAAGTCTGCTATAGCGAGTATGGCTTATTACGAGAGTATTGCTATAGCGAGTGATCTTTTACCTTTGGATGGTCCACATATTAAAACATAAGGAGTTCTGCTGGTTATTACGAGTGTTCATACCGGCACTATCGCTATAGCAAGTAGATTTTGCCGAAGTTGGTGTTCGGGTTGCATAAATCGCAGGATTAAAAGACACTCATTTCATTGTCATGCCTTGGGAATCTACAATGTAATGAAGACTTTACGAGAGACTTTGTGGTGATTTTACGAGAGAAGACTTTGTGGTTTGATGCCACAGACTTTCC
>WURS02455337.1:0-13929 GCA_011762765.2 Rhinocypha anisoptera
TTTCTCCTTGTATAATGATTGTAACGAAAACGTGAGACCACAGATATAGGCCCCCCGGACACTTTCCCGCACTGCATCCCGCCGTTATTGCGCGTTTCTCCTCCGCGTTCACGCTCATCTCGCTTTTTGCATATTTATCCCACACTCCTCCCGCTCCGTGGTTAACTACAGCATTAGTCATGCTTCCTAATACCTTCAACGCGTGGGGATCGTCCCCGGAAGAGACGAAAATTTAATCTCCCAACCAAGGGCCCGCCCTCATCACTTGTATCCTCAGAAGGGCACACGGACTAATGCGCCGCCCATTCCTAAGGGGTCCTAAGAGGCTCTCCCTTTCCCTTCGCTCCCTCCTCCGCCGCTCTCCATTCTCAGTTCAACTCCTTCCTGACGCTGGTTTCTCACGATTACAGCTTGAACCGCATATTTAACACGCCATGATTCTAAGATATGTCTTCCGTCCGCTGAGCGAGGGTAAACTAATTTCTCCTTGCCGTCGCTGACAGACCTTCCCAATTCACCGGTCTGAAAATCCTCTTTAGTAACGTAAGCCTAATATGCATTTCGCAGTTCACATGCAGGGTAATAAAATATATAAATATATAAGACAGTCAACAATAACCATAAGTCCAGTAAACATAAAATGCTACTTATTTTGTTTTGAACACGTTACTTTTCAGGTTATTATTTATTTCCTTTGAAAAAACCCATGCGTTACTTAAATCGAAATGTCCCAAAGGACGATATGCCATGAAGGACTGGCCGGAATGGTCCCAGAACCGACTGCTATGGTCTCGGCAGCTCTGTAAACGCGCCCTACAGATGCACGGTTACCTATCAAACCACCGTCTGAGGGGAACTCGGCGGGATATAAATATCCAATGCGTCTCCCTCAACCTAAAAAAATCTTCGAGATCGAAAAAAACGCAGGTTTTGGCACAGTGAAAGGAAAATGGGAGGAGAGACGATGAGGAAGTGAAAAATGGGAACGGTCCCAAGTAAACTCAAAAGCTCTAATTTGGTTCAGAACTATCCCACCAAAGACCATAAACAGGGGTGCATGGTTTCAAGTACACACATATATTCGAAACTCTGGTTTGGTTCAGAATTGGTCCGTCAAAGAAACAAAACTGGTTTTATGAATTGAATCATCGTACAATAGTTTTTTTCTCTCTCCAATCGCTGTAAATTTTTCATTTCATTTGTGTATCCTTTATTATACCATTTTTTTTCGTGGTGTTTCGTTACACTTTAACAACTACAACACCTCTCAAACTGTGAGACATAGTGTAATAAACAGTAATGGAGACATCTTAGTGTAATGAGGACATGTCTTACGGACATTGGAATTTCATACAATTTTTTTAATAAAAGAAAATGTGAAGGGTTACCTTTGAATAGTAAACTAGAACTTTCGAATAGGTTAAATATTAACTGGAAAGTGATAAGTATTTGTTATAACAGGTACAATGTTATCATATATACAAATTATATTTTAAGACAAACTTACCTCAGACCAAATTTATTAATTGATTCAATTAATAAATTCCAATTAATTACTTTGAATTATGGATAAAGAACACCCAACAAAGGATACGTAGCAATCCCGTTTCAATATGTTTTAGCACTGAAATGTTAATTATAGGTATTCAGACATTTTATGGCACAGTATCCTAGAGAAGGCTGTAGTCGGAACTCTCAAAATATCATAACTTTCGGTAACTAACCGCAGTAGGAAATTTAATGGAAAATCACCTGAAGTATATGGAACCCGTGAAAAAACAATGCTACTTAGAATTTATCTTCATTTTTCCTTAAAACATTTGATTATTTATCCATTACAAGACGTCTCACCAGTACCCAAACTCCCTTCCCACAACCTCAGCCTTTCTTTTTTGGGATGAAATTCTGAAAATTCACACATTCCATTCATCAGTCCTCTGTTTTACTCGTTCTTCTCTTTGCCAGCAATGTCACCATCCCTCAATTGTGATTTTGCGTGATTAGACCCTATTCCCTTCAAGCGCTCTTACTTTCTGTGCCTCTCTTCCCTTTCGACCTCCCTCCCTCCCTCTAAAAATGAGGCACTGCATGGATCGGAGCCCTTTGTAATATTCTGAATTACGACGCAGATGAATACAGGCGAGGTGATTCATAACGGGGTGAAGGAGTCGAGGGAAACGGCACCAGGTGGAACTGCGAATCCCTGGCGGTATTTTATTATGTTTCTCGTATGCTATATAACACCCCACCATGTGTAGCGTATAAAACACCTGGTGATTAGATATTTTAAGAAACTCCATCTCCTCCTAAATGAGAGAATATATAACATGGTTAACCGGAGCCTGAATTCAGGCTTTATAATTCAGGCTCAATAATTCGCAATTTAATGGTTTCGAAAATATTGTGAGAGACATATTCGACTGCTAATACTTTTTAATGGGTGATCCCACTATCTGCCAGCCCCATTCCATATATTATGTACCTTACCTCCCGGTCTGACGAGTGTGATTTTAGTTCTGATCAAACTTGGTAAACAAACCATAAAATCTTTACAATAGTGCTGATAAGGACAGGAAGGTAATCAATTCAAAATTAGTCAGTTATAATTAAAGATCTGCGGTGGAACTAACCACCCTAACCAAGAGGAACGATTAGCGCGATCCGATTGATTATCAAAGAAATTACGATTTTTCGTGCTTGCGTTATAGTCTGTGGTCACTTGAACTACTAAGGCAGGAGATTAGCTCCTTAGATGAGATAGGAACATTGTGGTATACAATTACTGTGGATGCTAAACCACTAAACCACTAGGGACGGACGTCACACTAACGATTACACACCCTATTGAGAAAGGTAAAGTACAATCACCTCAATTATACATCCTATGATAATTTGATGAGCAAAAAACAGAAAGAATTAGTGGGAAAGAAGCAGTAGAAAAGAGGTCAGAGAAAACATGAGTTACAGTTTAGAGATGGGATTTTAGAAAGAGGTAAGAAAATATCAAGAAAGCAATGCAGGAACGAAAGTCATTCCAGAGTTCAATAATGCAATTCAGAGATTATTATGGTGAGACAGAATGTTAGCGAGAAACGTTGTAGCAATAACTACATAGTATTTGTTGTGAAAAAGAGGAGAGTTGTAGATTTGAATAGAAAGTTAAAACCTAGCAGTGACAGACCAGAAGCAGTCTAATAAGTAGTACAAAAGGAAACTAATCGTGTTTAAGTCCTCACATACTGGTGCATTTGCTTTATTTTGGGATACGAATCTATATTGGCCAACCGAAGCATATAGATCAAATTAATTCCTTATAGACGTTTCAAATAAGGACCGAGTAGTTGGAGAGAAAAGCAAGTAATATGACTATCGAAGGTTAAGAAAGTGTAGGATAATTAATTTAGGGATCAACTATTCAAAATCTGCTAATTCCGAATATCATTTTGATGGTTATGGACGAAATATAGTCGCCTTAGCTTGGCCACAAACTTTAATGTGTCAAGATGTGATTGATTGGTATCCTTCGTAGGAGGGAATATGCATCGCAAAAGATATGGCGAAATAAACGATGGAATAGTGTCTGTTTGTGTAACACTAGGCATGATATTGCTGTGTCGGAGACAGTCACTTGAGTCGCGATGAAGTGCATTTAAACAGAAAAGTATCCAAGAAAGAGACAGGCTCGGGCGTAACTATGTGGAAACCTTTCATAGTTGGAGAAACAGAAACATGGCGATTTCCACTTATAACTTTATTTTTATTCACGACCAATGTTTCGCTACATTGTAACAACATCACTAGGAAAGGATCCCCGGTAATGGCGAATCTTGTCCAAATTTTAGCACCAAAAATAACAGTGATCTGGAAATCCTGTAACGGATTAAACAGGTGGATCTAGTAAGCACCGAGATAGTGAACTTAAGGATTAAATTGTTTTGCAGGTTAACTGTCGAAGTATCACAAATAAAGTCATGGAATTAGAGAAGTTGGTAGATGTATGCCATCCGGATAACGTGGCTGGGGTATTATGCCAAACAACAAATGTCCTCGCAAATTTACTGCTTACACAAGAGATAGGGATGGATGTGGAGGAGAGATTTTCGTCTGCGTTCATGGAAAAACTAGCAAGAACATTGGAATGGGTAATGAGTGTCAGATTTTGAGATATTTGCGTTCATATCAAAGGTAGAATGGGGGAAAGTTTGAAAATAATTGCAGTATACGTAAGTCTCAACAAAGGGATGTACAGTCTGAGTTATAGCAGGTATATGTTTGGAGTGCTCAGAGGGACATATCCTCATTGGAGGGCATACGAACATTGGATTGGGTACGAACGAAAATGAACATTGGGTGGAATTCAGTCGTCGGTGAAGCCGGTCATGGTCGGAGGGGTGGAGTGAGAAGAATTAGCTAGCCGTCCCATAAAAGTGGAGGGCTATGTTCAGCTGGTAGAAAAATCCACCAGTAGGGCAAACACTCTAGACGTCATGCTCTTGACACGAAGAATGCACGTTGAAATAGGGGACGTCTTTCCGGGAAAAAGTGACCATTTGAGTCTAAACTGAGAAGGCTTTGAAAGCAAGGGACTGTAAAAAATAAAATAAAATGTGGACGTGAGCTTACATGAACGCGAAGATAGTGAAGGATTCCAGGATTTCTTGAGGAATAGGAATTTAGGGTGGATAACAAGTGAGCAGAATGTAGAAAAGACTTGGAAGGCATTTAAAAAGAATAGGAAGGAAGGACTGAAAAATTATATTCCTAATAAAATTATCAAAGGAAATACCGGAGTCCCACAAATACAAAATAAAATCAGTAAAGAAGGGAAAAGGGGTTTTTAAAGAGAAAGAATTGAGGACCGATAATCGAGTAATTACTATAAGTTATTAGTGCATGATTAAACAACAAAAATAATATAGCTAAGGATATATTTTTGCAGATCATTATCTCTAAGAAAAACTACAATAAATTTCACAAATTCTTAATGAGGATTAAATACAATAGGAAATGCATAGTCATTTTGAAAAAGAAAGACAGAATCCAATTATGAGATGATTCAGAAAATGCTAATGCACCCAATAATGGCTACTCAATCTTTTCCAATGGAATAAATTAATAAAAAAGATACTCCGGATGTGTCGGTGCACAATACGAGAGGATATGAAGAAGAAATCACCTTAAACTCTAAGCAAAAACACATTAAAACTGCAAATTCTGAATTAATTAAAAGAATTGGGAAAAAGAGGTCAAATAAATCAGTCGGATAATACGGTATTTGCATTGACTTACTCAAAATCGGAGGTGCATAGTGATATCTGTAAATATGTCATTTATTCAATGTTACTATAAATAAAAATGCTTTCTCTAATAATCGAAAGAAGCCATATATACCAGTTTTCAAAGGGGAAGACAGAATACTAGTTGAAAATTACAGCCCGGTTAGCTGGACTTCCGTGGTCGACATGTTATTGGAATAGACAATTGTCGTCTATCTCTGGCACTTATGGGAAGAGAAAATTGGTGTTATCATTCCACAAAAGGCTTGTGAGCTTTGAGGCAGCTTGTAGGGTATTTCGCTGATATTATAGAAAAGTACGAAATTTAACTACTAAGTTTCTACCAAGAATTTCGATTTCATAGATAAGGGGTTAGAGATAGATGTAATAATAATTGAACAGTCAAAAAACTCTTAACAAACTCGAACATGATCTATATACGCCCTAGATGAGACGCCTACTTCAAGTAGATGGAAAAGAATTTTGATGGGTAAAGGATTTCCTAAAGGATCGGACACAAAAGGGTAAAAGTAGATGAGATGTGTTCCAAAGAAACTATGGTATCATCTGGAGTACTACATGGTGGGTACTCCAAGTCTTCATGGACCACTTTGTTCTTAATTTATATTAATGGCCTCCCGAATAAAATCAATTCCGGGATAAGGTTTTTCTCAGCTGACTGACTGTATCATCTTATTATCTACAGGCAAATTTGAAATTTCGCAGGCGAATCTATCCCTAAAAGTTATATAGTTGCAAAAACTTAGGCTTAAACACATTTAACAAAGGATTTACGGTAGTGGCCAAACGTGGAATATCTTGCCAAAAAGACTTTCCGAGCATTTCATTGGGTGTTGATAAACGGCTACTCCCATAATGCGAGAAGAATACAGTAGCAATGTAAAATTATTTATGTGTACATATATGTATGTACAGTTATGTATATGCAATTACTATGAAAAGTTATATCCGAACAAATGAACAGGAAGAAGAATACATCCCTCGTACATATGAAGAGGAATTTTTATTGTCCACGTATAATAATCTTGACGTTTATCAGCTTATTATAACGGTCTTCATTGATGGCTTTGTAAAATGTTTTCCTTTTTTCACAACTACCGTACTAGCGATCCAGCCTATAAACATACCTTTTAACTTCATTTCGAACGCCTACAGCTTTTCATTTCTTCTATCCATGTTCCCAGCGACTGTGGATTGCTGTTTAAATGGATATTTTCACAGAATTTTCAAATCATTTGATTTAAGGTTAGAGACGGAACGGAGGGTATTTTTGCACCAAATAAAATAAATACTCTGAAATCGAATGCAATGTGTTTAAAAAAACTTATATAACCTGATGATGTCAGCGGCAACACCTGACACAACTACGTGGCTCAATGTGATGAGCCGAGGCCTACTCCTCTCCCGCCTCGCTGTCTCTCTCTCTCTCTATTTCCACTCTTCTTAACGCAAGCCCGCGCACACACACATGCACAAACTCTCTCCCTACTTCTCGCCTTGAGCCTTTCTCCACCGTTCTCCTCTTCCCCTTGTTCTCTCTCCGCTCCTTTTACGCCTTTACCTCCGACTAACCTCCACCATCCCCAAGTTCTGCCCCCCCCCCCCCCTCTTCAATCCATCCCTTTTCACCCCGAAAAACATCGCGGGCACCCTGAGCCAGTTGAGGACAAGTTTTGGGCTAGAGGGGGACGGAGGAGAGCGAGATACACAGGGGAGCAAAAGAAGCGGCGAGGGGGGTGGGGGGGGGTGGACGAGGAGGAGAGTACACGAAAGGGGAGGAACCCGGGGAGTTTCCGCGAACACCAAAACTACTCGAGATTAGAAATCGAGGGAGTGAAAGAGAGAAAGGAAAGGTTCCCACGGATGTCCCTGCATCAGAAGTTAAGAGATATTGAGTGTGAGAGAGAGAGAGAAAGAAGACTGAGGATCCTTTGGCGGCGGCAAAGAAAAGGTTATAGAGTGTGAGAGGGGAAAGTATAAGGACAACGAGGGGAAGAGAAAAGATAAATCACAAGAGAGAGGAAGAAAGGATGTGAGCAAATAGTTCTCTGGTAATGGGAAAATTTTGCTTTAATCCCCTCTCCAACACATTTCGCAGACAATGACTTCAGATTCCGGGCCTAATTGTGGTTTCCCGGATTTTCTAAACGTTTAATTCTTCCCCACTCAAACATTCGAGCTCCTCTCAAGCTCTCTGTTCCAGTATTTGTAAATAAAAAACGTTTTCTCTAATAATTTACAGATATTCAACTTAAGAATTCATAATTGGTTTGAAAAGGAAGTTAACACATTCAGTCAACCGAAGTACAGCAAAACGTGCCCTGTTATGTATCAAATCAAAATAATGAATAATTTTGGTTTTCTGTAACAATTGATCCAAAATTTTTAGCTTGAGGCTAATTATATTTATTTCATATTAACTATGAAATCAATGTTTCTTTTTACTAATAGTTTATTATATTGGGTAACCAAAATAATGGCTTCACTCTCTTCACTACACTTTCAAAGACTTGTTATTTCAACTCTATGATTAATTACTAAAATTATATGTTTTACTTTCATTGATAAGTTGAACAAAATTCAAAATATAACATCCGCTTAGAGTGTAAATACTATTAATTTTTAAACAAGCAAAGAATAGAAAACTTTATTCGTAAAATTTCAATAAATCGAATCACAGAGTCAAAGATATATGATACTGGATTTTTTACAAATGCCCAAGAAAAGGGTACCTCGAGAGCGTAAAATCTGAAGCTGTCTACATGAAATTTGGACTTAACGACGATAAAGACAATCTTACCAAGGTTAATGGTATGGGAATAATGCATGGATGTATAGATATGAAGGTGCAAAGATATCGTACACGTGCGGAAAAACTGTCATGTCATGATTCGGAGAATTATATAACAAATTATATTGCTAAATCAGCTTTTAAAATCCTAAAAATGCCTTGTTATGTAGAGATTCTCTAAAAATCCTGCCAAATCACTTCAGGCTAAACATTGGTTCAAATAATACTTACACATTTCAGTGGGAGCTAGGGACTAGCGAGTAACTAAATGCACCGCAGATGTTAGAGTTTCCAGTTTTAAATTCTTAAATGCAAACTTTACTCACTTTTCCAGCAAGTACACTGGATACAGTATGCAGATTTGAAGAGGGATTATAGTTAGACATAATGCGGCCAACCTAAGCCCAGACTCATCAAAAACCTACCTTAACCGGTAGATTCCCCTTCATCAGTCATCACACTAGGTATAATCAACCTGCATGGAAGTATACATTAAATTAATTTTGAGGTCAGTAAGCGTACGAACGCAGAAACTATGCGTAAAACATTATGGACCCGGTGATTAATCGGGATCGGTCGCGGTGCAAAATACTTCACTGAGCTCAAACAAAGAGGATGTAAGATAGAAACCTCTGCGTGCTATTTCTGTTCCTTCGTGGTTGTGTTGCAGAAATAATTTCAAAGTGCACCACTTCGAGCGTTGAATGTGACTTGAACTATGAAATACAATGAATAATTGAATTAAGAGTCTTCCATTTGGTATATCGAACAACTTAACACCAAACATACACTTAGATGAGCCCTTAAGTGTTTAAACACTGTCTTCAACCCTAAAGTCGGTTTGATATCTGTGGGTAGAGTACCTAGTACCTACTATGCATTAGTAGAAACATTTTTTCCTTCAACTCTTCTATTCCAATACTTTTGTATCCTCCCTCCCTGTCTGAATAGCCTGATAGTGCTGACCAGACTTGAAGCCACAAGCTGACCTACTCAGCCAAACGGCCAGTGAAAATTCACGCATCACGGTAACAAAGGGCAAATTCCTTTCCCTCCGCTACCTGTGGTTCCCCAGGAAGATTTGTTATCCAGAAAATCACTCAGCTTAGGCTTAACTGGAGGTGTCCAGAGAGGTCACCGGGCCTTGGAAGCCAAGCTCTTTACCCATTGAGCTACCAAGATTTTCCCGTTTAAATAATAATTAATAAAAATGGAAAAATTCATATCCAGCGGGGTGCTTCCACTACTAAAACTATCCAAATATTGTTTTGGTAATAATACGAATTCACAAAGAAACTTAGCAAAAGATAGAACATTTTGGCGGATGAAAAAAACGAGTTCTCACACTAAGGAATCATGAGGTTGAATGTAAGTTGAAAAATCTAATAAGCATTGTCCAACCATCATAGTTATGCATCAATCCATTAATTTTAACTCATTCAAACAGGGCGTGTCACTACCAATATGCCTTTCAGTTATTTCTTAAGTTTATTGTATTTCTTAGGTTTTAGGCGACGACAATTACCATAATAACCTTCTAATCTACGATTCGTTGGAATTATTTACAATAATTTAATGGTTTACTCTTTGCAGTTAAATATCACTTTTTGTCTTGGAATATTGAAAAATTCTAAATACCACTGTCACAGTAGTTAACTGGAAGGTGATGGCCCCATATTAAGTCCTAAGAAATTTCATGTGGGGTAGAAGTTCCATTCCCTCTACCAACCACAGTTTCCTGCTTAAGTTCCGATAAACTATGGGTATCACCGATTTAGTGTATACAGATATATCTCCTTTTAAAGATAATCTGGCAACAATTCACTTCTTTTACGAAGTCAAAATTTGACTTTGAAATAGCTCACATGAGAAATTAGTGGCATATAGAAAATTTAAATGGAAAATATGCAAAGTTGGAAAGTAGAATGCTGTGAAAAGAGCTGTGTCATAAGAGCTATCCTGATCAAAGATCGAAGTTTCAGGCGTGATATGACGGATCTTAACATGTTGTATTAATAATTTACTCGACATTTTATTGAGTCGTGAGACTCTTCAAGAAAGAAAGAGAAAATAAGGGTAGTGTACCATTCGTGGTTTCCTTATTGAAAAAATTTAATTCAACAGCCCAAAGATGTCGATTAATACAGAATACCTGCAAAACTACTCCCCAGTAAAGTCTCTTTTGAATTATGATAATTTTTTTTGTATACCTTCAGTCACTTTCATTATTTTATACTATAACTCCTTATTCGGTAAGAGTAACAAAGCACTGGAGGACATCTCCGTTCATATTTCTGGCGACGAAGTTTATAAGAACGAAGTGCATGCCGGGAAACCATCAAGTTCGCTAACAAGATTATGCCTGTAATTATCGGTGAAGACTGGTACTTCACTGCCCAGAGGAAACGATTTACTCGACTTATTGCCAATGTCGTGAGAGAAATAAATTTGAGACATACTGCCAGTACTGACCACTTAGCATCGTAAGCAAAGTCAAATGACGCAGAGTACAACTCCTATGCCCTTGGAAACTTCATCATTTGGATTGCCTGAGATTCAGATCCATCAGTGCAGGTTACCTGCAATGCTGACCCCTACCAAATTCTCTTAAAATATGATAAGTAATTTTTTTGTATTTACAGTATCTTAATTATTTCAACTTTGGTATGTAGGCCAAGGGTCTAAGAACATCAGCAAAGAACCCCTGCAATACTCTCCCCAGTAAAGACAAGGCTTTTTAAAATAGGTATGATAAATGCTTTTTGAATATCTTCAATTATTTGCATTATTTGATACTATACTCAGTATTCGGGAAGAGTAACAAAATACTGGGACCTATCTCCGTTCATACCTCTGACAACGAAATTTATGAGAAAGAAATTAACTCCGGGAACACATCAACTCCATTAGCAAGACTGCCTGTCTGGCATGCCTGTAATTATCGGTGAAAGCTGGTTGATGTCCCAGGACAATGATTGACATGATATATTATCAATACCACGAGAGAAACACTTTAAACACTAATGGGATTCGTATGGTAGCACCGTATACACGACGTATTAGCTGAATGAAGGGGAGTTTACCGATTATAGTAGGTTTTTGTTAAAGCCTCAGTTTATATTTTCACCGCAGCATCTTAACTTAATTCCCCTCCAAATTTCCATGCTTCCCACCACCTATCAATCCATAGCTACCTCGCTTGCCCACCCTTCTACCCTCTATCACAACCCTCAACAGCATATTACCTCATCCTTCCATCCAACTTTCCAGCCTCATATGTATTTCACGCAGCAATCGCCCCTCCTCCTCTAGCATTCATTGTGACTTATTCATTAGTTTTCCTCACGGTTCACCTCGCCTTCTCCATCCTTTGCCAAACCCACATCTCAAAAGCCTACGCTCATCAAAAGTCTATACCCATCATCCATCCTCATGGACCTGGTTTCGGATCCATATAATGCTACGCTCCTTACGAGCGTTTTTACTGATCTTTTTCACTGAGTTTTTGCTTAAGGTTCCTCTCAACAACTTCTTCCTTTTCGGAAAGTTCTCTTTTGCTAATGAAATTCTTTGTCTAATAATCTGGCATTATGTCCATTTACGAAGGAAGTATAAATAAATGCAAATCTATGAGAAACAGATTTGTAAATATTAAGGTTTGAAAACTTCCCCCCTATTTGTGTTATGCATAAGTAGATAAATGCATATAAAACTTTTTCACAGAACTATGTATACATTTGAAACATTAAACAATAGTATGTTGATATTTTTTTCAATTTAATAGGTTCAGTTTTAAAAACTAAATTATGTCATCTCGTTTCAAATAATTGAGTTTAATGTACTATGAATTGAATTTTGTATAAGATACAAAAACAATTGTAACTCAATATGCCGAAGAGCTAAAACGCCATATGAAATATGTATTTCCATCTTTTGTACATAGAAAGAGCTTTTGAAAGAATATCGATTTGAAAGAAATTGATTCCAAAATAGTAAAGCGAATCTAACGCTGAATTGAAATCCAAGATTTATATTCAAATTAGTTGGCATTTTATGTAATGTATAAAAACTAAATGAAAAAAATAAAAACGGTGAGAACTGGTGACACAACAAACATATTGAAGCATCAATTTGACTAGAGGTTTCAGGTAATGATCACACAACCACTGTAAAAAGCTATGCATATGAAATTGAAACATTTAAAATCCTATTCCAAATTTGAAGTACACGTTACCCACACACTCAGAAAAATTTAAGGGAGGAAAAAAGCAACATCGCTGAATGGACTCTCGAGCGTCGTCAGAAGATGGCAAAAGCACGAATCAAGGATCGAGTCTGCCATATGGCACGCATGCCGCCGTCTACTCCCCCGGGCCGGCCGAGGGGGAAGCCAACGCCCTCTCTTCGCGTCGTGAAATCGCAGCCAACGAGGGCGAAGAGAGAGGGAGGATTGCGTGGAAGTCTTTTGCACCGGATACGCTGACTTCTTTCTTCTTCCCTCACTCACCGCTTCGACAGACGGCGGTGTGTGTATTCCCGACCCTAGAGACGAAGAGGATGAGGAGGAGGAGGAGGGGGGGTTGAGATAAGGAAGTCGATAAGAAAGTCATGACAGCATGCGTCGAAGGTTGCGATAGACACTAGAGAGGCACGGAGTCACCATCACTCCCGACATTGACGACGGAGCGAGAGGAGGCGGAACAAGACCGCCATGCCGACGAGTTGACGAGGAAGAGGTTTCCGCCTTGGTTTTCACACTGGATGAAAGGGAGTGTCGGATCCGAAGAAAGAATCTACCCCCGAGGTGCCGTAAACTTGTCCGTGACGTGAGACGGGTGCCACGTGAGCAAGGGCAAGGGGAAAAAGAACCTGACGGGCGGGATCCCACACCACCGCCCCTTCCCTCCCCCCCTCTCTCTCCCTCCCCCTCTCTAGCCAGGAAAGCGGAGTCAGCCCTGCGAAAACCCATTCGCACAAATGCGAGAACCCGAAGTTCGGCGAGGTGACTGAAGGGGGATTTTTCTCGCAAATGCGAAGGATAAAACAGCGGGAAGGAGGGCTGACGTGTTTGGAAGGAGAAAGTGAGGAAAACTGGGAGTGGGAATGACAGAGGGATTTGGGGGGAGGGATACTTTTTGGCAAGGAAGGAGGAGTTACGCTCGAAGGTAGAGACTTCCCACAGTTACTGTTAAATCTTCCTTTTTTTCTCGGCAGTGTGGGAGAGAGAGAAAAAACGGGCGAGGTTTGAAGTAGGGCGAGATTGCAAATTTCACCCGCCCTCCGCGAAATCGCCGAGCGCTTTTCTCCCTGGCCACCACGTCACCGCCTCCCTCTCCCCCACGGACACGGCCCCCGCCAAGGACGTGAGACGAAGGCGACGGATGAGACGGCGAGGACGCCGCTCGGGTGACTGAGGATCGACTAAGAGTTATGCATTGGGGCATTCCGCCTAGTCACGCGTGTTGCAGCGAGCTTGGCGGGTGGCGGCGTCTCGGCGTGTTTGTGTGTGCGTTCCCGTGTGAGTGAGTGTGTGGTGTGCGCGCGCGCGCGAGCGAGCGAGACTCTCCGTACTTACGTGGCGATCGTTTTTCCGAGTGCGTGCGTGAGAGCGGCAGATTCGAAGCTGGAGTCGGAAGATAGAAAAAAAATAAAACTTCTGGCGCTGTACGCCGAGCGGTCGAGGGGAGAAACATCGAGCGACGGAGGCGTGGGGAGAGAGAGAGAGAGAGAGGGAGAGTAAGGCAAATAGGAGAAGGGGTGGCGGAGGGAGGGGGGTAATCAGCAGCTTAATTAATAAAACTAATATAAACAATTTATAATTAAAAGAAGTTTTGGGCTTAT
>WURS02455348.1:0-13928 GCA_011762765.2 Rhinocypha anisoptera
CCTGGGCGGGATTCGAACCCGCGACCTTTGGGTTAGCCGGCGAGCACGCTACCCACCAGGCTAACCCGGTCGGCACCCTTAAATTAAGACCTTGTATGTCAGTTCTTATTACAGTTGTTTTTCAGTCAAAAATAACCGTGTGTCTTATATTTATTGGGTATGCTTGTCCCATTCTAGCAATTTTGAGTATCTATCCACTCAATCAGCGACTTTCTTTCATTGGAGTCTTTTATATAGTCGTGGCTCTTTTTAGAATTAATGGTAGTTGGAAATGTATTCCAAATCAACTCTCTCTCTGGTTTACAACACAATTGGAGATAATTCAATCTGAGAGCTTTCATGACATGATGTGTTTTCAGATTCAACAGTCAAAACAAAGAGCTGCGATTTGGAAGTTATGTGTTTGGACCAGTGGTCATGAGAGCATTTCACTATCTCAATCTTCCATTGATAGCCCTAAAGGTAATTGTTTATTTACATAACATTTATTTTGACCAATTCATCACTCAGTTTCTAGCATTCATTTGTGTTTTGATTCCTTACAGGCATTTAAAGATCCTGAATTAGATGGATTCTTTGATCAAATTATGAGCTACCAGATTCTAATGGACCTTTTATTCAAGAATTCAATGTATAAAGAAGTCTTAGAAGTATTTGATATAATCCTGGGCAAGCAACTGCATGGTCTCAAGTATCCAAAAAATATTGTTATTTTAGCCATGGCATCATGTTACAAGATGGTATTATTGTTATACTGTTGTGCATTCTTCTTTTTGTATACATTGTGTTATAAAGCCGTATTTACTTTTTTTTAGAATACAAAGGAACACCTGGACTACGCAATGGCTACATGGAAAAAAATGTTAGAACTAGGCCACAGTCCAGTGAGAAGAGCTGTGACATTTGCAGCTGCCCTAGCTATTAAGCAAAATTCTCCACATGTTGCCATGGAGGTTTTATCTTGTGCACAGCACCCAAATTATATTACTGTTAGGAACCTTAAGGTAAGTTATTCAAAAGTATGTTAGTTACCCTGAATATGAATTGCTTCACTCCAATTCATCAATATTTAGGTTGCTGCTTTAGCCGACTTGGGTAGAGCTGAGGATGCCATGCCAATCTTAAGAAATATTATTGAAACTGATGTACCCGACCAAATGAAGCAGACATTTACTTCAGATGTTGTAAGTTATAGGTGATTATGCTTTGAATTTAATTGTAATAATTCCTTACTTGTTTTTTCCATCATTTTTTTTTTCACAGATGGAGAAGTTACAGCGGTCAGTGAGTGAAAATGGAAATTCGGATCTAATGAAGGAATTTAGGCATTTAGAAAAATCTTTGCTAGAAGGAGGCCACATATCTGACAAAGTAAGCACTCATTTAAGCATCATAAGCAATTTTGATTGATTTTTAAGATCAAACTCTTTGGCTCATTAGGATTTCTAATTATGGTGGAGAGCATGACAAAAATTGTGCTCCATTAGCTATGTTGAATAGAAAATGAATCCACTCTGGAACCTCAGTATGGTATACAGATGGCTCGAGTAGGGACAGTATATCAGGGGCAGGTGTATATGGTTGTCACCCCCCTAGATGGTACTATTTTCCCTTGGGGAAATATGCCACAGTATTCCAGGCAGAAATACTAGCCATTCTGGGTTGTGTTCAAATCATTAAAGAATTGGGCCACATTAGGGGACCATTCCACATATGCTCAGATAGTCATGCAGGCTGGAAGGCACTGAACTCTTCATGTTGCAAGTCATGCCTAGTGGTAGAATGCCATCATGCATTAACTGATATTTCCAGGCTTCCGAAAATTATGATTTTCTTGATTCTTGACCCAAATTAGTCTCATGACACAAAATTTATGGGTTCCAGGCCATGCAGGAATACCCAGAAATGAGATCGCCGACGAGCTCATAAAAGTGGAAGCAATTGGCCCAGAAACAATCTTACACATCTCCCCCAGTAAGGACAAGTTGGAGATCGAATGCTAGGTTCAATCCCAGCATCTCGAGATCTTGCAAAGCTCTGTGGGTTGAAGGCAAGCCAAGCTCCACATTGGGGGACCAAGGCCTAACTTTGCCGAAAAACTTGTCTCTGAACAGAAGCGAAATCAGGACTATTGCAGGACTTTGACAGGCAAATTCCTTGGGGCACCATTTATGGACCCTGAGGAAGTCAAGCACACACCCATTAGGAACACTGGCCTTTTGCAAGGTCATTGGTCTCCATGGGTGATGTATTTGGTGGATGGTACAAATAACCAATAGGTCTAATTGCCCATGGGCCCCATTTTCATGTGGCCCTCCACCTTATCTATCTTGAGAAAATGAAACAAAAATGGCATTTTTTATAGAAGGAATGAAAAAGCCATTACTTTTATTTGTGTGGATGAAGTATTAGCTTTAGAAGGTTTATGGTAAAGAAGGTGTCAAGATTAAATTCACTCCCTTTTGGTTATAATGCTATTAGTAGTTAACCATGTTTTTTCCTGAAATAATTTCTTAAGACGTATAAAAAAATTTTAAAGACTCAGGAAGACAATTTAAGGGCCCTAGTGATTTTTTCTACAATACTCATAGACTTGTGATGATAACTGGAAAATTATCTGACAAGTGGCTTGCAAATGAGTGAGATTAAATTTTTTAGTAAAACAGTACACCTTTAGAAGCGAGCCTTTGATTGGAAGACTTTGGGAACTTACTCAAAGTTTAAGAAGGTGTAATTGAATAAATACTAGAGCTAGATAAATAAAAGTTGGAGTTGTCATTTAAATTAGTGAAGGTATGACACAACCCAGGTTTTGTCAAAATCTAAGTCTGTTGTCGAAACCTCACTTTTGTGGTTGAATTGGAATAAAGCCCACCCCTTACTCCAAGATGTCAGGTAGTATCTGGAATCACTTAATGGTAGTGATTTTTAATTGAATGAACAAATTTAATGATCATAAACATTGTGGAAACTTTGGTACCTTTTACCACTCTTATGCAATTGAAGACAGAAGAGGAATTCATTTACAAATTTGATGTTTCTTTATAAAAAAACTTGTATCATCAATTAGTCTTCAAGGTAAATAGCCATCATCAGGAGCAAAGCTTAGTACAAAAATGAAACAAGGAAGGAATCTAGGCTGGATTATCTTGACCACTAAGGAGTTACATGTGTAGTACCCAATTGAAAAGTGTATTATTGTGGTCTTTGAGTGTATGTATCTTTATTGAAATATCCCACTCATATTGACAATAACTTGACAAAACTCACAAAATGACTGAATTAAAAGGCACCCTGCACAATGCATGATATCATGCACAAGTCCGTGCATGACCTTGTCAGAAACACTATTTACCTGCATGGCTGATTGAATGAAAATAAACTATGAAAATTGACCTTACATGATGCACGATGGTGATTAAACTCGATGCACGCTAAAGTGGGAGGATTCTACGTGCAAAAGATGTGCAGTGGCATCGTTTTTAAGTCCCACCATCAAGTGTGTCCACGGTTTTCGCAATGCAAGCAACTGCATAGATGTTGTACTTAATGCCAATACTTGAAGAGCATACTACTTTCCACTTGTAGATTTCTGGCTAATTGTCACTTGGGGCTCGATTAAATAATTGCACACACAACATTTTATAATCTCTCTAATACATGTCTTAACTGCCCGTTGGTCACAGTAACATGCCCTTAAGTAATGACAATATTTTTTTTTAATTTGAAGCAGTATCTTCCTATTTCACATAAAAAACATGGCCTACATGCACTGAACATACTGCTGAGAAAAAAATTAGGACGTTCTAATTTATCCTTGCATTATCCCATCATTTTGGGAGATATCGTTTCTGATGAGATTATGCACAGGCTCGTGCATAATATCATGCACCATGGAAGGTGACTTTAATAAATGAGTTATACTAGGGCTGCCACTTCTCTCACTGCTAGGCATTGGCATTTCAAGTTTGGAGTGAGTGACATTGGTTTGCAAATTTCAGATAATTTTGTTTCTCTTTAATTCTAATTTCACCTCTCTCAAACAATTTTATTCCAAAATATTTTCCACATTTTTAGGTGTGTCATTCAGGTCATGTGTGTATTCTTTGAAGTGTATATTTTGATTGACAAAATATTTACCATTTCTCATTTCTTCCAGCTTCTTGATGAACATCTTTGCTCTGAAATAAGTACACCTCTCATGCAAGGACGGCAGACAGAAGATCGTAATCGAGCAGGCTTTGTAGGGGGTCTGCAACAAAAACCCCTCTATAATAACTATAGAAATGTTCCACCCAGGCATTACAGACAAGGCCTTAAGGACATGGAATGATTACTGTTTAACTTATAATCAAAAAGTAGTAAAATGTTTTATCCAAAGTATTTCCTAATTTTCATTCTACCTTACCCAAGTACCATTCCATAATAACTCCCTATTCTGTCAAAAGGGGGTTTCAAGAGTAACAGAAATACATTCAAACATTCAGAGTCCTAGAGGAAAACTTTTGTTTTTAATTCATATGCTCATAATTTCTTAAATACACTGATTATATGATTTAGCTATTAACTGTTAAGTATTTATCATGAGTATAATTCTTAAGAGATAATTGAAACATGGTTGTTGTGTTTTTTGATAAAAAATGCTAATTCATTTATATTGTTGAATGCCGAGCTCTTACCTTATCTCACCAGTTTTTCTTTGCTCACTTTGGTGAAGGAGATGAACTTTTCCATATTTTTTGTAAATAAGTTCAATTTTGCAACTTTAAGGACTTGAGTCAAATTATCTCAATAAATAATTATCTTCAATTTGATATAATTTCATTTTTTTTTAATTCATCAAATGCCCAATTAGTTATTTATTCAAACTGCTCAATAATGTTACCAAACACTTTTCAATAGTTTCATGATGAAATTGTTAATTTCCCAAATGTCTAGTTATCATAACAAACCTAATGTTCCCAGTGTGATTTTGCCAGATAATATATAGCAGTGTGTCATTACCAGATCATGTTTACGAAACATTATTTCTGTTATTACTAATCCAAGAATGAAATAGTAAGGAACCTTACACAATCATAAGGAATCCATTCAATTAAGGATGGTTGTGATTAAAATTAATTTTTATGACAATACCCAATGTATCATCTTGCTCCACTTTCACATTTCTTAGATATAGACTTTTTTGTAACAGTACCCATGCAGCAGTCACATTTAGAGAGAATAAATCATGTTAGCAAATACTTGTGCCTTCTTAACCATAGTGTGACTACAAATTTGGAACTAAAGAGGCTTCATATGAGTTCAGAGAATAATCTGAGTTCTGTTCCTCATTCAAATATAAAGCAGGCCAAGTGGAAGTAATGTGAAAGATATATGTATATTTTATTATTATTTGATGTATAAAATATTTGCAATAGTTGAAACTGAAAGAAGTCATTTTTTGTGTTGCAATTTTTTTATCCTTTTGATTGTGAATGTAGGAAATATGATTTTCTAACTTTAAACAATAAATGATATCAGGGTGTTTTATGAAAATTTATATGCCTTTAGAGTAATGGAAGTTTAAAAACAATGACTTAGCTGTATTAACGGGAATTGGCCAAAGGCGTGTCAAGCTACAACCAGTCCCAAATGGTTAAGAGTGATTTTTAACCAATTACATATTTTTTCAAAGTTCTACCTTACTAATGTTAAAATGGCACCCATTAATTTCTGCTGAAGGAGATTTGAATTAACAACCCGATGTTTTGCAATTGATCCCAAAACTAAACAGTATATATATAAATTATATTGTTTAAAAGAATCATTCAGCACCAGCTAAAATTCAGTAAGACGTAGCAATATCACTTAACCTTACACTTTGAAGAGGTTTTGGAAAACTTAGTGGTTTTATATCAAAATGTGATACATGAATATCGTTATGGGAAATTAAAGTATGTAATCTAAATAGTTTTAACTGCAATATAACAGTGGTTTTAATTTCCTCCACTTCTTTGGTTTGATTGCCCTGATTTGCTGTCTAACATCAACCTCCGCCCAGACAATTTGAGATCTACTGAAACATTTGCAATGGGAAAAAACATCCATAATAAATAAATAATGTATCTATTAACAGAGATTTAATGTAATATTAGAAAAAGTCATTGATATATTTCACACTAATATAAGACATCAAGAGCTTAAGGGATAGTCACTAATTAAATAACCGATTTTATTCAGTATATTTTTTGAAATGTTGGATATCATAGATAATTTGTACCATAGGTATTTTTATGTAACATTTATCTTTCAATGTTTAAAGTAATATTGTGTTGGGTTTAAAACTTGTTTGGCATTTTTTCATATGTGTGAACATTTTTGTAAATGTTATTTTAACCGTTTATGAATCAATAAATACAACACACACCGGCTTAATACCAAAACTACATTCAAAGCTCTCGCGAGTATGCGCAGATTGCGCATGCGTAACTGTTTTATCGTCTGCGGCGTTTGCTGATATTCCAAATGACACTAGAGTTGAAACTATTATTTAGTATTTCAGATTTAGGACTTTGAGACTAACTGCAACTTATTAATTATTTAAACTGAAACGACTATCACGAGAGGTAAACTGAAATATATGATGAAGTTAAACAATCGCAAATGTTTGTAAGCGCAAGTACAAATGAGTTCATACAAGCGTGAGGGAAGTCAGGCTGAAGGGACTGGTGCGAATTCGAGCCTATAGAGATACAAAGAACATTGGAAATGACACCGGTGTAATGTTTTGTGCTACTTAAACTTAGTATATTTTAATTCATGCTTTGCAACTTTTATATCTTGTAATAAGATACAAACGTCCCTCCACGCATTTAAGGCGTAAGGGTTTTAATAATGGATGGGAAGGACATAAAAGCCGCTCTGAAGGAGGCTCGTGAAGCTATTAAATCAAAAGATTATAAAACTGCCCAAAAACTTTGTAAAGTAGGTACCAGTAGATCGTACCGTGTTATGTGCCATTTTTAGTAATTTCGGCAAAATTTTAATATATTTTTATTTCAGAATGTCCTTAAAAGTGACAGAAATAATTACCTTGCCCTGGTCCTTTTTGGAGTTTCCCTTCAAGAAACTGATCAAAAAAGTCAAGCGCCAAATGCTTTTAAAAGAGCCATTGAAGTATCGCCTGATCAAATTCTAGCTTGGCAAGGCCTTTCGTCATACTATGAGAAATTGGATGAAGAAAGCGCATATAAGGAACTGGTTGAAATCTACAATAAAATTATATCTTTGGAAAGGTATTATGCTTTTTTTTAACTTATCAGAATGGTATGGCTGTATTAATACTGGTCCAGAACAGTGTGTGAAGTATCGTGCCGGGCGCACAAGCTCATTTAGTTCACAGTAGAAAGAATATAAAAATCGTCCTTTGAGGAATGATTGATCATTAATTAATGAATGTGATGACTTCATAAAAATTAGATGTCGACCTATTTGTTTGAATAATGTATTTTTTATCAGTAATATTACACGGCTACAGTTGCGCAACAGGTGCGTTAGTCAACGACAGGTGTAAACATAAGTCCTACATTTAGTTTATAGCCCAATTACCTGGTTACAAAAAGTCACAAAGTTATTAGGTGCATAGCCCAAGATTAGAGTTTTACTCTTGATTTGAGCCATTCAAATATACCCATCCCTAGAGGATGTGGCTACACAGGCTAGTAGCTATTTGCCACACTGTCTAGCCGGTTCCTCTTGGGATTTCACAGACCAAAATCAGGAGTAAAGAATTCCAGAGCAACCAAAGGAATCAGTGATGACATAAGACACAAATTCTTCTTCCCCGAACATGGTTTTATTTCGAACACCGTAAACACATCCTTGGATTTTGCCCACTAACCTCATTCAGTTTTTCTCCAGGTGATATACATACAGTGATATCCACCCAAGGTGATATATACACTGTGCTTACCTTATTTCATCCATCATTTCCCTTACATTGTATTGGGAGTGCGGAAGGAGTAAAGAATTTAAATGTTAATTAGGTTGAGTCAGAGAAAAAAATGGTGAGAACTTGGCTCATTAATAAAAATAAATAAAATGTAAATGGAGGCAGGATCCTTAAAACTCAGATTAATCTGTGTGTGCATTGAAGTTTTTTGGAGGAGTACACACTATACCATATCCTAATCTATCATTGTTAGCATTAATTGATAATGAAGAACCTAGGTTATGATAGCTCTGCTGTTAAAAAATGCAAATTCAAACATTTTAAAGTTTAGGACAATTGAGTACAAGCTGTGGAAGTGTTGTTAATATTTGTATTGAACGAGTCTCTTTATTTACAAAATCTTCCCATATCATCTACACGCTTATATAAAACTAAAAATTTAGTAGAGACTTGGATGGTAGTATTATTTACTAAACATTTTCCATCATATGTAGCCATACATTAGCAAAAAGATGGAATCAGTTGAGGCATGATAAGTAGCTATCATAGTTGATTCACTTGTTAGATCATACAAAAAGTAGATATATACTTGATAGGTAAAGAAAACTTTGTAGGTTCCATAGACAATTTTTAATTTCAAATTTACCATTTTTGTCGAACAGACATTGTCAGGTACAGAGTTTTGGTCAATCGATGTACATATTCACAGAGCAGGGGGGCTGGGGTTGGGTCAAAGATCGTGTGGAGGAAGGCAGGGAATGGGGGGTTGGGGTGGAGTTTGCTGTGGTGAAAATATCTTGGGGGTTGTTATTATTAACTAATTATTGCTTCTTGAAACAGTTTTTATTTTTCTCTGCCTGGTCCCAAATGCAGTCTTCTGCCTTTTCCTCCTTTGTGGAACCTTGATGATAAAGTGTAAGACATCTAACACTGTTTCAGAGGTAATAAAAAATTTTAAAGGAGAGAAATATTTAATCATCCTTGGAGACTGGAATGTAATTATCAGAGAAGGTGAGGAAGGAAAATTAATAGGAAAAAAATTCAATGCAGGTGTGACAAACATTATTTAAAATCCACTTATTCAGAAGGTACCTATGGAACTGGCATGGAGATGTAGAAATATGTCACATTGATCATGTCCTTGTAAAGAAGCATTTCAGAAATCAAGTAAAGAATTCCAAGAGCTACCCTGGATCAGTTATTGCCAGTGATCACAATTCAGTACACACAGAAAGGCAAGGACAACTAGGGAAGACTGGATGAAAAATATGTGCGAAGAAGTTTAACATAACCTATCCCATCTGTGCCTATCTGTAATTCTGGGGTAAACTCAATGTTTCTTCAACATCAACAAGTTAATGTTGAAGCAGCATACAGAACTATGATAAACCACTTTAATGACTGCAGAGAAGTGAATGTAAATCTGCAATTGCAAAGGGAAAGCTTATTGCAGACCAAGATAGGATGTATTGGTAGAAAGAATATTTGGTAAAACTTCATGACAGAAAAGAAACAGTGTCAAGAACACTCAAAGATGATGATGAGGTCAATGAAAATGTGTAAGGAACCCTAATCTTTCTATGTAATGATGATACAGTCCTAATTTGAGCCTTGGTCTCATCAGCCTTGGCCTCATCTCCGTCTTGCCAGTTCCTGTTCTTGTGTATCCTCACTTACATTATCTTCCCATCTAGCCTATCTGGTAGTCTGCAGATTGGTGGTCATTGTCCCATGTTTCACTTCCATATGCCAAGACCGCATGCATAAGGGTTTTATAAAATTTGACTTTGTTCCCCCTCTGCACGTTCCTAGACTTCAAGACAGAAAGGAGGAAATAGAAAGCACAGTCTGCTGCATATATTAGTTTCCTTATTTCCTTGGTCTCATTGTTGTGTGAGTAGATATTAGGCCAAGTAGGTAAAAGTGTTTATAACTTCAAATTTATAGTTCCCAATGATGATGTTTTGGCCATTACCATTTCTTTACTTTCTACTTTGTAGAATTAACTTGGTTTTATTTTCGTTTACCACAAGGCCTATATCTTTTGCAGTGGTGCCTAGGTTCTCAAAGACTTCCTTTACTGATGAGACATCTTCCTATAATGTTCACGTCTTTTGCTTAGTCTACAATCTGTTTTGATTTGTTTGCCAGAGTTGCTCTAGTGTCAACTCCAGTGTTCCAGGGCCAGATTGAAAAGCATAGGTAGATTAAAACACTTTGTTGTTCCACAAAATATATTCTTTGCTGTGACTGGTTTTGATACAGAGTATCATCTTCAAGAAGATGTTACTCTGTATTAAAACCAGTCGAAGTGAAGAATAAAATTTGTGGAATAGCAAAGTGTTTTAATTTATCTATTCTCCTCATGAAGGAGTTCCACTGACTCCAGATTCACTATCGCCTGTGTTTTTCAAGCATAGGTGATAGGTTCTGTCTTCTTGCTTTAGTCATTGGGTTACTTCAAACTCACTCCAGCAACTTTCAATTGGCCTTGAGTGGCTGGCATGTGACTAACAAGTCTTCATTTTTGGGGGTGTGTGGAAGTCAAACATAATATTGTATGACTTATTCCTATCAACTGAGTTGTATGCTTGTTTGAAGTTCACAAAGACATTTCTGAATAAAAAGTCTTTAAAACATTTCTCAAGGCAAGATTGCTGTTAAACTTGCAGGTGCAAGGAAGTGTAAAACAAATAGACCGATAAACTAAAGTGAAGAGAGTCACCAGGGGGAGGGAATGGTTAAAAAGTTAACAACTTGTGGTCTGAAACAGGACAGAGTGACAACAATTAATGAAAATATATCTGATTCTAAAGCGAGCGTTGGAAATGCAGTAACGTTGTTACAATAATATCATGAATTATCAAGGGAATCTAATATCTCTTCTCATTCTCTGAATGCTTCTGAAAGCCATGAATTCCTGTATTGTGGACACACAAAACTTATTTTTTACCAATAGCAGTCCTCTAGCACCTCCATGTATTTATGTATTTCAAGCCAAACTGGAGAGCGTTACTGCATTTCATAATTTGTCATTTCATCCATGAACAGTATGCAGGTTATTATTACTTGAAACATTTATAATTCTTTCAATTTCTAATTCCTTCAATTCAGTGATGTAAACAAGAGAATCGAGGTGTCAAAGAAGTTGGCCCAAATTGCTTTGAAATTGAATGATTTAGATCTTTGTATAGAAACCTTATCAAAATTAAAGCTTTCACCAGATCTGGACAAGGAAGCAGAAAAAACTATTAACAGTTTAACTGTATCTGCATTGACAAAACTGAAAGATGTCCCTCCAAAATATTCCATTGTGGTATGTTTATTGCCTTAATTTTACATTCTTGGTACTTAACTTTTTTTCACTTGGCATAAAGACTAATGCAATCTAATGTCTTTACAGCTGGAAGAGAGTCTTGCTGGTTTGTTGAGCACATCAGAAACTGTTGAGAATGAAGAAAATTACAGGAAGTACCTCAAACTGCTAAATAAAAACAGGAATCTTAATAAGTTGCTGGTGGAGGCACAAAAGATGCATTTAGTCTTTAGTAATTTGCCATACCCTTTGGAGTGGATATGCAGAACCTATTATGAATCTTTCCTTGATGAGCAAGAGTTGTCTTTTAGTGAGGATGATGCTGAACTGTACTGTTCTAAGTTACTGACCATGAATCCTGATTCAAGTATGGCTTTGATGGCTAAGGGAGCATTACTATACAAAAGGAAAAAGTTTGTGGAGGCATGTGACTTCTTGAAGAAGGGTGAGTTAGGTGATTGAGAAATAATTTGTTTTATTCTTTCTAAGCATCATTCATAAGCCACCATTTTTTTCATTTTTCAGCTATGCCATTGATTCCAAATTCCTACTACTCTCTTGGTTTGCTGGGGATAAGCTACCTGAATCTTAATAATTTAGAAGATGCAGCATTTTTCTTGAAGGAATGCTTACAAAAGTTTTCAGCTTCTTCAGATGCCTCTAGGAAGAAAAGAACATCATTGTTTCTCAAGCAGTCATTGGCAAAGGCTCTTTCTCTTCATCTCGATCCTGAGATAGTCCAAGATGCATTGCCACTTTGTCAAGAGGTACTGTCTAATGATATGGGATGAATGATGAGCATATTTTGGTAACTTCTGAGAATTGAATTTTTATTTCAGTTGTTGAGTGAAAATGAAAAAAATTATTCAGTCCATCTAATAATTGGAAGAGCTCATATAGCCATGGGGAATGAACAAAAGGCCAAGGAAATTATTCAGAAATTGAAGAATATAGATGATTTGAAAGTGGATATATCAGTACTTGAATCACTAATTGCTAAAGGTGAAGGAAAGTTGGATGAGGCTTATAAAATTTTAAATGAGGCCACGAATTACCAGGAATGCACCTCCGAAGTGTGGACTGAACTTGGAAAGCTGCAGTGGGAATTGAAAGATTTTGATCAGTGTTTGCTATCTTTCTTAAAGGTAAAGTTTAAGTATTGTGGATTATAGTATTTGCAAGAGAAAATTTGCCATAGATTTGGTCAGTATTACTTGCTGAAATGTGGCATTTTTTGAGTCAGAGTATGGGATGTGCATAAATACATTATTAGCACTTCATAAGTAACTTTTTATATTAATTTGTAAAAGTTTTTAGATTAAATTAACAATTATTTTTATTGTGCCATGTTGTAGTTCGGTTGTCTGCAAATCTGACCAACTTGATGAGTTCCCCACCCACTTTAATCCCTTAATCCACCACTTCCCATGACACTTCTCATACTATTTCCTATGGGTACAAGTTGAAAATCTCAGGTGACAGCAGACAACACTGACTGCCGTCATGTAACTTACTACCTAACTGTGCCCTTCCAAATTCTTTGTTTGCAACCCTTAATTCAGAGCCTGAACCATGTAAAGGTTGCCTATCCTTGCAATATATTCCTATTTGCAATACTTTCAACTATTTTAGCAACTCTGCTTTACTAATTATTCCATAAAGCATGAAAAAACATCCTGCTTTTGTTCTATATTCTGTTCCATCAATGTCCTAATTGCTGCTATTGCATTGTGACTCCATCTACCTCTCCTAAAGCTGATCTTCACTTATGTATGCCTTCTCTCCAGTCTTTTACTGATGATTCCAAGACCCATTTACACAATGGAAGTACTTGCGGTTGATGATACCTGGCCTGTTCAAAATGTTGCCTTGTAAACACAAAAAATTGCATGAAAGATAGCCCTGGTCTAATTTCATGCAAGAGTTCTTGTAATTTTCAGGTTTCATGTTGAATAGACTTGAACAGGGAATTACATTGTGTAAACAGGCCTTTAGGACTACCTTCACTGCATGTAGCATCACACTAAATGTCGTAGATTGCTCACACTCTACTATCTTCATTTTATTGGGATTGTAATTAATATTGATGTCATAAAACCCTCTGGCCACATTTGTTCATCGTAAATTCTTTGAATTAGCTCATAAAACTTCTTCCTTTTCCTAAACCCTTAAGTAATTCTGTTGATATATTATCTACTCCCAATATTCTACTTAAATATTAATATGCTATGAATTAAACACTACTATCAAACAGGTATAATGATAATATTTTAATAATTTATAAAGGCCTGAATTAACTTTCAGGCTGCTAAATTGGATCCTAGTTCCAGTATTCCATTTGTGTTCCTTGGGAAATATTACTTTACCTTTGGAAAAGATAAGGAAAAGGCTAGGAGATGTTACCAGAAGGCATTCCAACTTAATCCACATTCTGTAGAAGCTGGCAAAGGCTTAAGTGATGCCTTTAGAAGTCTGGGCTGCTTTGTAAGTATTTTGAGTGTATTATTTCCCTTAAATCTTTGTGTAACATTGTTACTTCAATGTATAAAGGAATATTGAAAAAAGGGTTGGCTTCATTTTTCACTAAGGCAAAATCTTGTGTTTAGTTTCTCACAATGAATGGCTAAAGGTTTAGCCTGGTGGGTAGTGTGCTCGCCGGCTATTTTTTTTTTTTTGGAA
>WURS02455359.1:0-13926 GCA_011762765.2 Rhinocypha anisoptera
CACCACTGTGAGTTTTTTTCTTTTTGTGTCCTGTGTCTTTATACGTTCCACTAGTGTTCAAACCAATATATATATATCTATATATATACATACACACACACATATATATGTATATACATAAACACTCGTTGTATATACATACAGCATATAAATATATATACCAGATATATATTCTCGTGAAAAACTCAGATTAGCACTAGTATATGATGAATGAACACAGAACAATGAAACATAGACACAGATAAATAAAAGACAGAGAAATTTGAATTTTCGAGGGTTAGCTCTTCGTCAGTGAAGGAATATAAATGACCAGACTTCCTACACTGCTTGTCTTTGGGAGTGACAAGACTTATGCAGAGTTATTGTCTTTCAGACAATAACTGTGCCATCTGGGTCACGAAACTCTGCATATATTGGTTCCCCAAATGATTTGAAGTACATCGATTCCTATCAAAAGCAAATGTCATTGTCTCTGTACATTGTTTCATCCTCCAAGATCCATAAGAGATTGAGGCCAATGGAAGGGACATGAAAATGACAATTGGTTGTTATACTACTCACCGGCAATATTGAAAAATCTTTTAACACGGAAACGTTATTCCCACTACATGAAACTGGTGCAAGTAGTACATCTTATTGGAGACAATATTACTGGAGGAGATATTCATTCATCAGAAGTTCTTTTATGTGAATTTGTTAGAGACATGGAGGTCCTTTACGGGAAGACCTTCTGTACATTCAATGTGCACCAATTATTGCACTTGCCATAGTGTAGCTATGTGGGGACCTCTGTGGGCACTTTGTGGATACCCTTTTGAGTCAGCAAATGGGAAAACAAAGCGCTTCATCAATGCTATTAGGGGAGTGGCTCATCAGGTTGAGCAACAATTCAACTTTGAATTCTGCTCGGGACTCCTAGCAAATATGGTAGAAGTCAGTGGAAGTTTAAAAAAATTGCATTAAAATATTTCTAACATCACAGCCTCCAAGAGGAATTGCAAGAGAGAAGGAATTTCATTCGTGGGCAAACCCAAACCTCATGAGGCAAACAATGACCCTATGATCCCCAATTGTGATTTATACCTTCGAATGTATAAGGGTGGTCACCTTTATTGCGGTAATAAAAATGAAAAATGTCAGAACTGACTACTTTCTTTACAGTCCTTGATACAAGTGATTTTATTTTCATAAAATGGTTTCTTTTGAACTCTGAAACTGGATAAAAGTTGGCAGCAGTTTCTATTCTGACTTAAGAAAAACTGGCTGGGGTAAAAAATAATGTAAAAACATTGAAGACTTATTACCAGGTTTAACAATAGTGATCATCTAGTAGTGCCTGACAGTGGAATTGCCTAACAGTGTGCTCTAGTGAAAGTGGCTGATGTTAATTATATATATATTTGCTTTGCCACATTCTCATTCTTTATCTTCATAATTTGTCATTATGTTTTGAGATGGCCTTTTTAAAATACATAGCATGTAATTCTGTATAATGTAATAAAACGAATGATGTTTAACAGTTAATTGTAATGCATTATTTTTGAACTGCTAACATGATTATCAGAATCACTTTGACCCACCAATATCACTATCATTTTACTGTCATTCATTAAATTTTTTCTCTTAATCCTGAGGGAAATAGGAAATTCAGAGGCTCATGAGTCACATGTTCAGGAACAATATGAACGATACCATATGATAGGAAAGGAGGGCTGCCCACTTCAATTTTCCACCTCGCCACATCGCTTTTCCCCATCGTCCACATCATAACCATATTGTCATATGGACTTTTGAAATGGAACATTTTGACCTGGGTATAGGGGCAGTTTTTTTGGTGTTTGGAAGGTTTTGCTTAACATTATGCATGTATAAATCGTTTTGAACATCAATCAACTTTACTCAAGCTGCAGACCATTACTTTTGTTTTATTCTTGTGTATCTTTCGATACAAGTTTACTCCCTCAGCCTTCGCATAATTTTTTCTTCCCTCTGCATGTTAATTTTATTTTATTTTTCAATCCATATGCTGTACTTGATAGAAACAGAATGGATCCTTTTTGGAACAATTTTTCTCGGGTCCCACAGAAAACAGTCTTTGACTGATACTAATATGTACTTTTCACCACTACAATTTTCTTTTTGAATGTTCTGGAAGAAATTTCCTATTTTTCTCAAAGTACTAGTTATCTTGATTCCTAAATAGTTGAATTACCGAATACTTGACACAAATATAAAGAATTTGTCAACAAATGCATGATAACCCATATGTAAATAATTTCCTGTTCGAAAAAGGTTCATGACCACCATACATCTCAGTCTAAACTCTTGCATTTCATCTATGTCAGTTTTACATCTGGTCCTTTTTTATGTGAAAAAGGCAAGGCTATAATTTGACACAGAATCGCACAGTATTCAGAATTTGACTCTTCAACAATTGTGTTTATTGTAGGATAATATTGTAACAAAGATATTCTACTTTTTGGTCCAAAAAAGACTTGTCGACATTCATTTGTTCACATGGTGACCAGCATGTGAACAAATGAATGTCATTTTCATTTCAGCATGATCATCTAAAGGCTGGTACATCAAATAAAATTATACTTGGTTTCAGCACAGTACGGACATTTTTTGTTGTCTCCCTTAAAGAGAAACTCACAAAAAACATTGCAAATTGATTCTTGGAAAACATTTTAGAAAAAGATTAAACTGACTGAGAATTTAATGTTGACTACCAAAAAGATAAAAGAGATTTTTTATTTAGTTCCATATTCAGAATACGGGCCTAAGAATTCTTTTATTTAAGCCACAGTAACCTTTTTTCTACTTCCTTAGAAGTGGTGATAAGCATTTAGTGTTTGTTTAGATATGCATCCGGAAGTAACTATTCCTCTCTCTGACATGAAGAGCTAATACAGATTCTATTAAGAAAGTGGGTAGAGATGTGCAATTGGAGGAGAATCTGGTGAAGGCATATTTTTTGGACCAACTATTTCCTGAAAGCGATGAAGCAAGGGATAGAGTTGTTCAGTTTCTTCCACGACGTTCTATCGGTCATCCATAATGTCGGATTCATTTTTGCTGTCTTTTTTGTGGAGCACATTCACTGTCACTTTCAGGCCCCATCTCACTTTAAGATCATAAATCACTTACTGGTGAGAAGAAAAAATTGTGAGTGAGAAACTACGTGGTTATGTATTTAATGTACGGTAAAACAACATCATAATTGACAAAGTTGCAAAGTGTCACATCAAGTTAGGCGTATGAGTTCAAGCCACAGTCACTTTCCTAAAATTCAACTTAACAGTTCATATACAGAGGTAAAATAAAATGTAATCCTAATATATTACACAAACTGTGTAGCTATGCAATTCCACAAAAAAATAATTATTTTTTGACCTGTTTCATTGCAAATCAGCATATTGATTGCCTAAAAGCCCTCTTATAAAACTTAGGTTGAAAATAAATTATTTTGTGTGGAATCACATTGTTTTGTTTCTGTAATTTTTTAGGATTGTCACTAACAAAGCCTATTTGAAATATTCTTTTCTGTAAACAACTCTTTCACATTTTTGCAGTATCCTTTTCTGCATATAATTAGTTTTTCACCCTGATTACTAAAAGTTATTCGTTCTTGCTGCTATTTTTTGGAGCATCTCTCAATCCGTAGTCTTTCTCAAAAGCCACCTTATCTCATCCATATCCAGAGGTGAATTAAAAGGTAAACCTAATATTTTGCACAAACAAAACACTATGTAATACTTATTTTGAAGCTACTTGTTACCACCTTGTTTGGTTGGATCAGCTGACTCAAATGGCAAGTAACAACTAGCAGGTCTGCTAGGCAAAATTTCGTGTTTTATAACACAGTACTATAGCAGCCTATTGTACCACTATATGAGTTAAAATTTTATGATCAAACTAGGATTATATTATGATGCACCCTCATGTGTGACTCATTGGTGGTTTTTCCCACCTTGAAAAAATCTAATGTCTATAGAAAGGTACTCAGCAATCAGAAGAATCATTTGCTCATGTTACAAAAAATTAATATACATATCAGAGATACTGATGAATAATTTAGGCAGCTCATGGTACTGCTTATGCCTGATATGTCCATTTTTTACAAACTAGGATATATTTAACTCCAATGTGCACAGGAGCAGAGTTTCCCAAATTTATTTTGCCATCCACATTACTTTCCACAACACTATAATCCTTTTTTATTGAAGTGAAACAGATGTACAAGAAAATGGAACTAAAAGGAGTTACAAAAAGGTAAGGTAATGGAGGGAATAATTGACAATGTACCAGTAATTGACCATTTAGTAGGTAAATTGTAAAAATGGGAGTGGGAATCTACATTCCTTCTATATGGCTGTAAAAAATATCAATACACGGTGCACATGCCAACATTTAGAAACATTACAGCTGGGGGTCAGTGCTGATATGAAGTTACTATACACATTATCATATTTGAAGAAATTGCAGAGCGTCATAATATCAGTGCTGCAGATCTTACCAGTGATATAAATTGGTTGCTCGAATATTAAATGAAAAAAAAGAAATTTACAATCTCGTTCCACGCCATCTATTAGGTCATGGATAATAACATTGTGATGGAAATGTACAATTCGTTCAACAGCAGTTCGTATGAAATGATGGAGAAAGTGTGAGTGAGTAATCTATAAAGACGAAATATATATTTTTATGCGACTCACTGCACACTAGAGTCCGATAGACGAGAAAAGATTCAAATACTGTTGTTTATGTTTGACAATTATGTCAGAAAGAGGACTCCCATTCCGAAATAATAAATAAGCATATCATTAAAAGTAGGCAGAGATTTTTTAACCTAATATGCGACAAATAAAATTTTAAACCTAAATCAATTAAAAACACTCAAGGTTAGATGCGTTTGAAGGTGCCGATATATCGACACCTTCAGCGGCTGACGTTTAATTTCTAATATGGGCTTGCCCGTCGAATTCTATCGATTGAGACCAGACCGAGCGTTCGTACTTCGCGGTCAAACGAAACAAGAGAACATCGAAAAGGGAAATACCCTGAGCCAGCGCTGAAGGAAAATGTGTGTAATGGCTCGTAGAAAGAATTCTGTCAAATATACATTTCGTTTTTATATTTTTGATGGTCTTTTATTATAATGGCAAGGTAAGTACGCAATATGAACATTTTACAGAACTTTTTCCGCTTCTGCATATTCATGTGAAGGGTACTATTCTTTCGCTGATGTCAGTCATGGGTTGACAATGTCACAAATGATAAACTGGTTTCAGTCTACAATTTCAGGGTTATATTCGCGTTGTAACTCTGGCTCTTTCAAGAAAGCTATCAGCTGAAATGTTTCGTTACAACCATTCCCCTATGTAATTTTTTAACTTTAATTGATGTATCTTTTTGTTATGTAAACATTGTTGAACTCGAATGAGGTGCATTATCCTCTTTGCAGGACGAAATGCGGCCTCCACCCCCACCTCTTTTCGAAGCCTCGTGACAGGGGGTCTCAGTGGGGTGAATTTCCTCAGCGAGTGGCGACAGTTGCACTTCAGGGATTTCTGAGAAACAATTCCGTCAGCAGATTACAAGTCTTGTCCCAAGGATATTATTAGTGGTAATATCAAATGGGTTTAATATATAATTTATAACTCAACATTAATCTAAATGGGTTAATGGTGGCCGTAGTGAAAGTGGTTAATATAATGCTAAAAATATTGAAATTGGTGATACAGTGACATTAATTAAGAGAATGAGGCTGGAGCTGTCACCATTTTTTAAAGGAATTTCTATTGCTTCATGGCTTTTGCTGCATGTGGGCCGGCCAGAACGCTATTCGAAATGAAATACCTGTCTTTTATTCAGTTCATAGTAAGTTAAATGTGCATATTCTTTCTTTGGCACTCTAATATTTAATGCCAGGTTATTTGAGTTCCATGTTACAATTACAGTAGACATACTCCACAGATTTGTATCTGGAAAAGTTTTCTTGTAACTGTATTTTTAATATGATTATTCAAAACTTAGCGTGAAACATCAATCTGTTTATTTTACTTAGTTTCTTGTATAATATTTTCAGTGTATACCAAATATTTTCAACTTTTTTTCAGGAGTCATTTGTGAAGACTGAAGACAAGCTTATTGCTCATTTTGTATTTTTGCTATGGTTGTGGACAAGTTTCATAAGATCATTTCCAAAAAGGTGTGTATAAGTGTGTTGCAAACAAAGGTAACAGGAAGAAAATAAATATCAGTTAATTAATTAATTAAACTTTAAAAATTCTTCATCAATTTGCAGGTTTTTTTAGATTTGGCCATTATTAAATAATATCAATAGTCCCCCTATGAAAAATCAAGATAATTGCCAAAAATATTTTTAAAATGGCCATAAATGTTTGGGAAAACAAATGGCTGCATATAATTGCTGGAGCTACATTAATTTATTTCATTTGGATGGATGTTGCCTTTTACCACAAAATTCAGGTATGTGGAATAATAAAAATTTATACAATGTTTTTCTTACTTTGGGCATAAAGTAATGTGGTCTTGTTGGTTTCAGGCAATCACACTAACATCAGGGAATGTGACAGTTTCTCCAGAAAATTCATTTTCTCCTATGGCCAAAGTGGCAATGAAAACCTTATTGCTAGACCATCTTAATCATTATATTTATTTGCCTTTGGCTGTCATATTCAACAAGGTATATATTTAAAAATAAGCCTTATACTATAAATTAAGCCTTATACTATAAGTTTTTCTCATTAAGTATAAAGAACATTTTTAATGGGTGACTCGGTTCCACAACAAGGATGTTCCTACAATTATATTTTTAATCATCAATGAGTGGATATTGTGCTAATACTTTTTTATAATATTTATTTACTATAGACATAATTATAATATCATCTTAGCCTTTAAGCCTAAGGTTGGTTATTACAATTAATTACAAGATACATAGAGTAGAAAGTACTTATCAAGGAATCCCCAAACATTGTGCAAAACTGCTGACTATTATGTCATGGTAAATCCGTTGAGCATTATAGTTTTTTTCTTAACTTCATGCATTAGTAAATAAGATATTAATATTGTGTAGTTTATTTTTAGTTATAAACGAAAATAAAATACCAATAAAGATATTATGTAGCACTAATGGTTAATTTTTCATTTGACTTTCAGGTAACCAATTTCAGTGAAACATTTTCTTTCATAACTCCAAACATGATTAGTGGCAGTCATGTGATTCTGTCACTTTTTGGAATAAGGTTTTTTGGAAGCAGCCGCCTGTCCTTGAGGCAAGTGGGATTTATCATTTTCCAAGTTCGTTTCTTCCTAGATGCCTTGGATGGCACTGTGGCCAGAGCTCGCGCCCACCACAGCATTAGTTACCTTGACATGAATTCCTCAGGATTCATCTTGGACGGTGTGTGTGATGCCATTGGGGCAGCTGCATTTTATTTTGGTGCATTCATCTTCTTATGCTCTAATAGTGCACCCTCATTGCTGAGGCTAAAGAACAGGGATGGACAAGTGCTCATACCACTCATCAACACTTTGAAGAGCAGTGATAGGAACTCCAGTTTGGACTTGACCTCAAATGTCACAAATTCAAATGTTCTCCATGTGCGGAATGTCATCATAGTTCTAATTTGTTCTGGCCTTCAGATGCTGTTTGGGTCCATTATCTGGAATCAAACTTTGGGGGATTATCATGCACTTTTGGAAACTGAAGTCTCCACCCATGAACAAAAGGTAATGAATAAATTGTTTGCCTCACTTCTCCTGCACACTCATAAATTACTCATAAACATATAAAGTGGAACACTTTCGAGAAACTTGGTAATTTGAGCAGATGGTAGGCATTTTCTGATAATTATACAAATTTAATGAAGTTGAACTTCTTTTTGAGTGCTCAATGAACTTTGTAAATTTAAAAATGTAGCTAGAATTTTTTTTCCTTTCAACTTATAACAGATTTTTGCATTGATTTTATCCTATTCTAATATATATTTTAAAATTGATCAAAAGCGGAAAATATAAATATGTTATATTACTAATTGAGATACGGTATTGTCCTTCATAAGTGTGTATGTTTCATACTTAGTTATTGCTTTCCATTTTTCTTTTTGAGACAACAGAGTTACATCTTTGATCAATTTCAATACATAATTTTATGAATCTAAAAAAAAGACTGCAAAGGCAGCACATGCTTAGTTTGGGATGCATGATTTAAATTAAAAATTCATTGAATGCTTGTTCAATTCCCTTTTGACAACCACTAGAATAACCATATTTAGTATGTAACATCCCTCCATTCTCCTAAAGAGGAGTGAAGATTTTTAACTGGAGGATTCTGGAATTCTATTTTATTCTCTCTCCTTTTTTATGCATATGCAAACCTCATCTATAGGAAAACCCAACTCTTCACCCAATTTCACCAAGAAAAGATATACCTGAAATAATGGATTTTTAAAATTGGAGATAAATTTTAACAATGACATAATGGCCTTTAAGATTACATGGAATTGAAATACTGCATTTGTTTATTATTTTAAAATCGGAATTTTTCTCTATTTTATGTCAAAAGAGATTACCTTTTTTCCAAATACAGGCAGGCGTGCTTTCAAGTAGTCTTATAATATCTAAAAATTTGTATGTGTCTTATGTACCTATTGTTAAGTGTATGTAACTCTAGAAACACTTTTTGATTATCACTACTGTTTTCTGACTATCTCATTTCTTGTTATTCTAAATGTAATAGAGATAACAATTGTAAAGGTGAGCTATATGATCAGGAAAAGGGGGATGTAATTCATTTTTTCGATTTTTCTGAACACACTATATCATCATCACTGGCGAATTGTTCCTCCATGGTTATGTACAGTAACTGGCTAACAGATTAAAATATGGTATAACTTAAAAATCTTCTTAATTAAACTTTTTATGTTAATTGAGACATAAAATGGGATTTCAGTAGTTATGTCACCTAGTCATACATGTATCAATTAGGCTATGTTACAGTTTTCTGGAATCTAATCATCTGGAATAAATTATGGACATTACATTCTTTTTTAATCGTAGGTTCTGCAGATAGAAATTTTTAAATCCTCATCCCTATGGATAATTGCATGGTTCTGGAAAGTGTGTAATCCCCAGGCTATGTTGGAGATAATTCTTATATCTGTTTTCATGGACAAGCTCTGGGTAAGCAAATCAAATTATTATGCTAAGACAGCTGGTCATTTTCAATTCCTATTCAACTGATTAACTTAATTTCTTTACTTCATACAGGAATTCCTCAGGTGGACTCAATACACGGGTTTTGTAATTCTATTTGTTCTTGCCACAGTCACAAATGCTCATATCCATTACGCCAGAGGTTTACTCATGACCGCAGAGCGAGTTGAGGCATGACTGTATTTGTAAATACAATTAGTGTTATGTTATAGCATATGCAATGTGTCTCATCTGAGATGTGTGTTGGATATTATCATAATTGAGCATTGTTAATAATAACGCAATACCCCAGATTGTCCATAACATTGTCATTGGAGTGGTTATGAATGATATTTTATTCATGGCCATTAAGTGAGTTAGGACTTGAAATAGATACAATTCCAATGGAATGTGAAATGTGAAAAAGCATTGCATACAATGGTAGCATCAATTTATATTTGTAATCTAACTTCTTTCTTCACTTTCTGTGATTTTTATTTTTTTAACTTAATTTTTATCTGGAATTTCTCCCATAAAAGTGAATGTGATGACTATAGTGATAATGTTGAAGAAACATTGTGTGTGAACAAGTAACCACCTTTTGGTACCAATCCTGGTATGTATATTGATCTCTCTACATTGTTGCCAGCCTCCTAACTACAATTTTACAAGGTACTGAAGTTATAATGACTGGATTTTCATACTATTTTACGTGCAAATGTCTTCTTCAGAAGGCTATTGCAATTCCCACCAGTGTGTATATGTATGCACATTCCCAGAAAAATTTCCTGGGAATTAATAGCAGGTTCCCACTTTTTTTAAAGAGTTGGTGTCTCTTACAAATGTTGCATTAAACCAGAAAGTTGTGTTGCCCTGCGAGAGATATGATCTTGGCAGATATCACTTTTCAGTGATAGTGGGCTACTTTAAAGAGTTCTTATTTTAATTTAAAGGATTTAATTTTTTTGTAAGGATCAACACTGAAACTTTTAAGCATATTTTTATTTTCAGTTACAAGAGTTTAATGCTCATAATTTTATGAAATTCAAGGCATGCAGATATAGATTTTTAAAATCACTTAATCTTCATGCAAAATATGTGATATTTGGTAAAAATTAAATACTCTGACTGTGAAAGAATACCCTCTTCTTGTTGCCTTGAAAAAAACTTTCTATATAAATTAGTTCTAATCTCTATATTTTTCTTAACAAAAATATTACAAGTTTGGCATCTGTCCTTACCTCTACTTACAGTATTGCACTTTACTTTTTTTAAATTTGGGATACTAAATCATCCCCTCTTATAAGGTTTCAGAGTTGTATTCAGTTTTGCATAGACATTTATGAAAGCAAATTGTCTCTGAATTTCTCTTGTAGTTGAGCATTTATTTATATTTTTTTGCCTTTTGTTTTTTATGACATTTTAAAAATGTTTTCTTTTGAAATTTTTTGTAATGAATGGCTAGAAGTTAGCCTTTTTTGTTGTATCGAATCACATTATCCTAAGTGTCATTGTTGAATATGAGGGAATGTGTAAAATTAAACCAGCACTTTTATGCTTTTCATTCTATTAGACTCATAAAATATAAATGAAGACATTAGGTTTATTTCCAAAATTTTATTTGGTACTACCCTGGTTTTAACTATACTTAGATCGAAACCAAGTAGTACCAAATAAAATTGTGGAAAGAAACCAGGTTTGTTCATCTATCTTTGACAATGACATTTCCACCAAGTGACAGCTTTTTTTTAATTCCTAAAATTTCCTACTTTTGATGATTTTTCATTTATTGTCTCATCATACAGTGTTCCTTATGTTCACTATTATTTTAATTTTCCTTTGTTATATATATGAAATTCATTTCTGTCAACTAACAGTGTTAATAGTGTTATGCTCTTACTATATGCATTGCGTTAAGGTCCACTAATAGTTGTTACATGTTTTGTAGCATCTTGTAGATGTCACCATATTGATACATGATGCATCAAGTTTTGCCATTCAGGAGCAGGCTGCTAACTGAAATGGAAAAATGTTTGTCTTTTCCCTGATTCATGAGCCCATCATTCCTTGATACATTGAAGAAGCACCATGTATGCATGTAATCAGTTGAGGCCATGTCATTCTCAGATGGAGGCCTTAAACTTTGATTGAAGTTTCACATTGGTACATCAAAAAAAATATTTCCAGGCTATCCCTTGGTCTGCATATGGTTTTCATGGGTCTGCCACAAAAAATGTCTGATCCAAGTGCAGTTTTATTGGGATGTCATCTATCCTGCATCATGCTTCTTGGTTCTATTTAATATGTGCAGCCTGCCTTAAGGTGTTCATTTAAGCTTCATACTCGATGTCAGAAAATTAATCCATTTAATGGTTGTTGTACAATGGTGCTTAACATAATTTTTATTGTTTGATCAATATCTCATTATATAAATGTTATATTAAAATTTTAAAATGATGATCTAAAAGCTGTTTTCTTGAACCATAAAATTGAGAATTTGACATTAACTATTGAAGGGTCAGGGTTGATATTCATGAATTGATAATTTATAAAAAATAGGCTTACCTCAAATACTGTGAACTTCCAATGGTTCTCCCAAGTATAGATGCTTTCCTAGAATTGGTGGTCTCTGCATTTCATGTTCTCTGCATATTTTATGCAGGACATATTTTTGCTGATGAAGGTGCCAAGAAGTATTTTTGTATGCCATCATTTTATATTGACCATCATAGTGATGCTATGTGCTTGTTGGAATTTGGATGAATTTTTCTCTGCTCTCCTAGCTGTTAGCTTCAGAAGATAGAAGACCCCTTATATATTGCATGAGAACTTAGCCTCCTAACTAATCAGATTAAATCACCCAGACGAACAGACATTTTTAAAGGCAGAAAAAAATATCACCTCAATGTCTTCAAACTGAGCAAATAAAATCTGTATAAACTTTTGACATCCCAAGTAACTACTGAAGAACTACTAAAGAGTACTGATGAAGAACTATAAATTACAGAGAAACTCAAGCTATTCTATGTAAATCAATGGATGACTACTCAATACTTCCAATGGTGTTGTTTAATTGTAAGGCTGTTGAAAACCTGCAATGCAACCTTAATTTTCTTTAACTTGATGCCCCCCTTTAAGGTTGTGGTACCACAATGGTCAAAGTACTTTACTTACAGGGATCCTGGATTCAAAGTCTGTTGACATCTCCAGCTAAACACAGGTAGAGTGATTTTCTGGCTACCAGATCTTCCTGAGAAAACTTGGGCAGTTTAGGGAAAGAAACAGGCCCCTCTACTCTGTAGGGTAATTTTTCACACTTTCATTTTCCATTAGGTTTAGTACTCAGTGAGCTCTCTACCCTTGCCTATCAAATTGACCTTTGGGTTGAAGACTGGGATGACCATTCAGGTTAATTTGGTCATTTTAAGGCCATTATGGACTCATTCTTTTACCTGTGATAATGTTTTGAAGTAGTTATTTTATTCTGTAGTTTGTAGCTTTACTTCTGAATACAATTCATAGTGCTTCCATGGGCGGTCATCATTGTAAGTAACCTTCCGGACACATTTCACTGTATTACATTGTGACTTCAGTTTCACCATAAAATTTTTGACAGGTGCCATTCCATATGTGAGAGTCATGAAAATTTTCCCTTTTCCCCTAGTTGAATTAGCATAGTTTGAGAGCTCGGTAGTCTGATGTCATGAGTAAATGTTTGACAAGCTTTAAAATGTGAAAACCTGCTGGATGTGTGAGTTTAATCCATAGTCTTTATCCTAAAACCCACCTTAACTAGTACAATACAGAGGTAGGTGAATCAAACGATAATCCTAATATATTAATTATACAAACGTTTCATGAAGAACTTAAATAGTTCTCTTCTTTGCCTTAGGATGAAAGAAGTGCTACATGACCTTTATTTGAATGTGGCTATTTTCATAAATACATATTTCTTATTGGTGACCAAATTAGTTACACAATTTCATGGATTTCTTGCATATAATTAGAGAAAATCCATCATAATATAATGGAAAAACTAACTAACATTTAGATTTCATTGAATTTTATTTAAGCATTGACAAAATAATACTGTATATTTCATGAATGGAGTTAATGAAATAACTAATGTAATTCATACAATCTTTTTCATGAATTACATATTTAACTTTTCCCAGTCTTGACAGTCCATCCAGTCTCTCCTCCACCTCATTTGCTGCTCCACTGGGTAAAGGTCATAAATTACCTAGGATATTAGTGTTTTCATAATCACAATTGAATCTACATTACTTTTAACTAACTACAAGTTGGATATTTTTGGGGTAAAATTAACAATATCATGCTTCACTTCGTGGAAGTTGTAAATATCCATGTTTGGAATAAAATATATATTGACTTTTTCACAGAATTTCTGTGGAAAAGTACAATATGCATATTATTCCAAACATGGATATTTTTGGAGGCTCTTTAAAACCTTCCTTCCACCCTTCCATTCCCATAATTTTACACCATTCCTCCCGGTCTGAAGAGTCAGATAGTGCTGATCAGACTTGAAACCACATCTAAAAAATAAGTTACAAAATTTGCAATTTCCACTTTAAAAAAACTTCTTCTTTATTTCGACATGTTTATCACTTGATAATGGTGTAGTGCACCGAAACATGTCGAAATAAAGAAGAAGTTTTTTTAAAAAACTTCTTCTTT
>WURS02455370.1:0-13926 GCA_011762765.2 Rhinocypha anisoptera
GTGTTTCGTTCGTTGCGTTCTTGTAACTAACTCGTTCGTTCGAGTTAGGTAGAGTTCGTTACAAGATGCAACAAACGAAACCCGGGTCACATTGACTATGTAAAAACTAAGTTGCCCCGATGATGATTTATAAATAAATCGAAACGTCGGCAATGGAATATTTGGAGTTGTAATTGGCCAAATCCCTCGATATAGAAATAATCACATATCTTTCTGTGTCCGAGAAGTAAAATATACGATATATTATATATAAATATATATATATACATATATATAAACACATAAACCATACGCGTGAGAGTAAATATTTCTCCACGGTGGCATCTCCCGGCTGGTGAGTGGGGTACGTATTTTTTTTACTGTCCGGATAGAAATACGGAGGTTATCCTTCCCCCAAAGGGGCCGACTTCTCCCTCTGCGAACGTACCGTTCTCCGTTTGTTTCGCGAATGTGAAAAAAAACATAAATCACCGCGAAAAAAAAGGTTGGAAATAAAATATGTTCCCGTGAAATGCCACCCGGCACTCCTCGTTCCCCTCCTATCTCCTCCTCCTCCTCGTCCTCCTCACCCACCCACCCACACCTCCACGCAAGCAAGCAAGCGAACAAACAGACAAACAAGCAAGCAAGCAAAAATGGTCATCCCGAAATATCTTCAGTTTCAATCTCTCCTCATTCTCTTTCCAGTACTAGCGGTGGCGCTCTTCGTTCGTGGTAACTTATTTCCCGTCGTTCCGCTTATTCATCATCATGCGTTCACTCCCTGAAACTCCTCCTGCTTCATTCACATCGAAACCATCCCGATAGGAAGAATTTGATTAAATTATATTTCAAAATATTAAATATATATATATATCGTTTATGTTTCTTCACGACCACAGAAAGATATAGGTGAATTTATGTACACATATCGAGGGATTTAGCCAATTACAAACTCCACTTCAATCCATTACTGACGTTTCGATTTATTTTTAAATCATCATCAACTTAGTTTTATCCATAGATCAATGTGGCCAAAGTTTCGTGCATGGTGCATGACCTATGCATGATCATGCACTATGCATAAAACGAAACATACTATGTACGTATAGACGTATATGCACTCTATCTCTATCTATGTCAACTCCATAACCTAGTTCTTCATTATCACTTTTTCTGATTACTAAGGCAGAAAGAAGACAGGGATGCAAATCATTTTTTTGTGTCAGGGAGAGAAGAGGAGAAGTTAGCACAAAATATGCATTTGTAAATATTTTGATCAACGCCTACATATTTTCCTTCTTCATGCTACCCTCAAGGACGTTTGGTGAATGGTGTTGTCTTGCTACGCGGTTGCGATTGAAAATCGATATTTAATCACGCATGAAATAACATTTTTCTTTTTTCATGTAGATTTTATCATATTTTTTTCTCTTATATCTCAAATGGTTTTTGTTGCAATTTATAGACTAAGAGAATTCTACCATTTCTCGGCAGTCCATTCGATTTTCTTTAAACTTTCGTATGGGTCTATTGTTAGACTGTGATAGTAATATGATTTGAAAGATCCAAGTAAAATCATATCAAGTCGTACGATTTAAATCACGCAGGGGTTCTTCCGTGATTAAACCCTTTCACTCCCACGACAAACAACTGTCAAATATCTCTGTTTTCTTTCTCTTCGAGGGTTATTTGAGCGCTGGCCGTAGTGAAATTTTACGTTTTCCTAACTTAATCGAAATTATCCTCACTGTCTCTTCGATTTCACTTTATCTTATAAGTGCAACTCCAGAGATGTTGCAAACCTGTTTTTTCCGTGCTAGTTCGTCTTTACATTTGACTCTCAAGTAAGCTCAAGCCCCTTTCCACGCTTCAACGCTCTCGCTTGTCTTTTGGACTCAAAAATAGTAAGGTGTTTGAAAATTAGAAATTTTTAAGTGCCTAAAACGAATTATCTAAAGACATAGGTTCTGAAGACTTCCGTCTTGATGTACCTATAACTGTATATTAAATTTTGAGATATATCTATCAGTTTTTTTAATAATGCTCTCTCTCCACAGCTGTTAAATTGAGTGAACCTGGATAGTGATACAATTTGATCAAAAATACAATTATAATTCATGAAAAACAAGCGGCGTTGCACCAAGATAACTTTATGTATATGTACATATATGGAGCATATGATATGGATATTATTACGTGTGTAAATCACGAATCATTCGAATATCTCATCATCAGTACTTCAATCCGAAGATTGGTTGACTTCAGGCAGGGGTGTATTATCTAGGGAAATATTTAATTTGGTAGTTTCCCTTCGCCTTCCACTGTGGCCGATTCCGTGAACTTCATTTTCGTCCGCAGCTACGGCAGTTGATGCTGGGCAGATCTTGACCTGCGCCATCAGTGCCTGCTGGTGAAACTGCTGCCTTCCAGCAGAGGTTGCGTGTATTGAAGTTGTAGGTGCTTTTCCCGAAAACTGGTGCAATTTCGAGACGAGAAAATTTTCGTCATCACCGAGGCTCGAACCGGCGACATTCCGGAACCTCCAGCTCCGTAGTCCAGCACGCTACCACTAGTCTACCACCGCCCCCCGATTCTAATGTCTACGTACATCATGCAGATCGCGCCTAATCTCTGAGGCGCTCCTGTGGATATCAATAGCTTTCATATTCTTGCACGTAACATGTTAAGTTTCAGCTCTCCAAGAATTTTCTCTCCCCCCCCACCCCTCCACAAAGGGAAACATCCATTTAGTATTGTAAAATGCAGAACTAAAAACCACAAGATATCCTGTGTACTGGAGAAACCCATACACTTTCCCTCTCCTCCATATTCTGTCACCATTCGTGCCTTCTTCGTTTGATATCCTTTTCGTGGTCAGTTCTCTCTTCTCCCTTCAACCACATTCACGGAAGTTCACTTCGCACACTGTTCCAAATATATTAATTCCAAACGGAATCTCATCGTGCGGGAGAGGGGTAACTGCAGCTTTTGTTCTGTTAGAGTGTGACCGTAGGACGCCGGTCATCGAACTTCTCGCTCATCGAAACTATTCCGGATCACTCTCAGTGACATAAAACCTCCTCAACTCAAGGTGGGATAAAACTGTTGGCATGTAATGCATATTCAAAGTGAGCGCCCTGTTATGAGATCAAACGCCAAATGGCACTGATTGTTTTTTCTACCGTCAGGTGCTACGGGAACCATCCCCCTTCACTTTGCCGTGAACCTCCAACGACATACTAAGTCCTATTTTGTATCCCCCGTATATCTTGAATATAACATTCCATCGTAACTAAGTCCTTCTTTATTTCGCTATTACCCAATCCTATAACGAAAACTGTAAAGTACATAACATTTGCTAATGAAAGTTTCCATTCGGATTTGCATAGAAATGTTAGTTTCCGAATCGTCGTTACCATTGTGAAAATTTTTGTATCGGAAAAATTCAAGTACCCCGTATTTTTACAACCGATCCCGAATGGTTCGAACCTGGAAACCAGGTGCCCTGAAGTCACAGCAATTGTATCATGTCAATATGTCCGGGGGATATCATGATTTCAGCTCGATGCTTCCTCGTAGAATCTATTCCTGTTCGCGTTTTATTAAGTCCCAAGAAATATGCCTTTATTAAATTTTCAACTTCTTCACCAAACTTGTGAAAGAATACTTTCAACTCCCTTGATTTATAATAAAAGGTGCGTCGTCCCGCAGTTCCTAGAAAAATAAGCGTGTTGGATAGAATCCATAGTTTGGAATTTTGGTGGAAGGCTAGCAATATTTCAAAAGTTTATCCTGAAATCGATGCGAAGCAGATTTACCGTAAAAACTCCGTAAAAAGTTTCCGCTTGATTACGAATCAACTTGTACTTGAATCGCAAAGGGCGACTTATTTTGTAAAAACGAAGGAAAAGCAGTTTTCCGAGGAAGAGTTTTCCTAACTTTCCAAGCTAAGTAGAAATAAGTGATTTTCTATCGCGTGAAGAGTTTTTTTTCCACTTTGGAGACACTTTTAATCCTCTCAGAAATTAAAATATGGTTGGTTTACTTTATTCAATCTGACTGTTGTTTTGCTGAGACTTTATATCCTTTGGGTTCCGGGTCTCCTATGTCAGCATGAGGAGGAGGAGGAGAGATACGAAATAATGATGTGGGAGTTCCACGGTATCTCGCACGCTTTAACGGGAAGCAGTCTAGCCCCACCTTCCTAACGAATGGGCGCAGTTCCTTCCACCAACGATTTTAGAAGCACCACCCGGCGCGGCCTCGTTCCCCGCGCATGGCGGGTGTGCACCAAAAGTGCAGAGCTGCAAATCTCCCGCCTATCCACCAGGGTGGGCACGGCGCTGAAATTTCGCCGAGATAATAATTGAGGTTGAGTTTTATTATTAGCGCCACATTTTACCGCGTGACGCCATCACGAGAGATGTGACGAGGGAGATTATCGGGAGCCAAGCGGGCCCTTAATTATTGCCAAACCCGGACGAGATAACACTCGAGTGTTTAAGCCTGTTCAGTCTAGCAACACACGTGGCTTTTGTACTCCAATCCGCGCTTCTCCAAAAGTTTCCCCACTTCATTCTTTGCAAACCATTCATTTTTTTCATCATCGAGACTGGTAAAAAAAAGACATAAATTTTGTTGTGCGATTATGAGTACATAAAAACGCATTTTCTTTCTTGCCCGACAAAGAAGCCGGCCGCTCGACATCTAGGTCTTCTTGTTGAGGAAGCACACCGAGCTCTCGTTCCACGTAGATATTATGACGGTACGTTCCTTCACTGCTCTGCACGTCCACGGAATAATCCACAATTTCCCATACGAATGAATATATATATATATATATATAAATATCTGTCGTAATCGTTGTTATTAGCATTACGTCCAACGGTCTGATCCTACCTTCTGCAGACAATGGCCACAGACACGCGACGGCGAAAACGTCAGTCACTCCCTGGAATGGCTCCTCCAGCTTCGCGGTGGAATGCGGTCGAAGACATTAAAGCCATCGAGATCGTAATCTGGGCGCATGATTTAAGGCGGTCCATTACTTCACCGAGAGACCAGATTTCACAGGGTACTTGAAACTCGAGATTTCTTCTTTTTTCTCTCTCTCTCTCTCTCTCTCCTTCATCTGATAATGCCGGTTTTCGTGGCTGTTTCGTAGAAATTATTTGGTCGAAGGGCTTTTGTAAGAATAAATGGCATGCTTTTCCCTTCATTACTGTTATGATACACTCGTACTAGACGTTAAACTTCATGCAAACAGGCAATGAAATTTTTAAAAAAATGGAAATTTGGAAATAAGACCATTGAGAATGCACCTGGTTCCGTCCACTGATCAATTTCAATGTTGAGTCTAACAGAACCTCGATCGTCACCACTTTAATAGGATAAGACGTAACATATTTTCTGCCTACGGACATTAGTGTTCCTTCAAAAAATAATACAAATTTTCCGGATATCAATTGAAGTGATTCATTAAAAATACTGATAAGCTATTGTATTTTGCCGAAAGAGATAATAGTACACAAAGGGGGAGAGAGAGAGAGAGAGAGAGAGAGAGAGAGAGAGAGAGAGAGAGAGAGAGAGAGAGAGAGGGTACAGAGAAAACGTAAATCATACGTTTCGTAGCATTAGTTATGGGTCCGTGTCTCAATAGCTCCATTTTCTAAAATTGTGGCTAATAATATAATAAAAACGTGATAAAAAACATATAACAATAAAAAAACAACATGTAAAAAATATGTAACAATTCCGTTGTTGTTTCGCAAAAAGAAAATTTGTGAAATTATTAGCTTCTATGAATAAATTACAGTTATATATATATATATATATATATATATATAAATGCTTCATATACTTTAAAAATCTTGCTAGAGAAACGGAAAAATGCTACATCATTCACTTTTCTAGTACTTTTTTCAGGCTGCCGTCCTAATATTCCACTTTTATCGTGAGCTATTTGTCTGTTTCGGAGGGAGTGGGTGGACAGCCAGGGAACTCGCGGGAAGGCTTATTTATTTCCACAAATTCTACAGGAAGAAACTTGTCTAACTGCTAAAGATACTCTTTTTCGCGGCCAAAGACAACCGTTTCTGAGATAATAGATGAACGCCAATAGGGGCGTAAATTTCTGCACTTAAAAGCATATAAGAAGTTCAAATTCCGCACGTTCTCGATGAATTTCAGATCTCGCAGAGATTATTATTATAAATATTTCTAATGTCTGGAAAAAGTTAATAAAAAAATAATATTGTTTCCCTTAATACTCACTTTTAACCCGCTACGCAGTTACCACAGTCTAAAGTCTATCGGTAAATCAATATTTATGATAGAAAAAGTAGATATATTTATAATTTTGAGGCCATTTTCTACAACGAATATCTATTCCTTGCCGCGTATAGCAGATAAAACTGCTTTTTATACTACCAAATATAAAACAATAATTTTTTCCCTGTAACTTACTGGGTATAATTGTCACAATGTTTATAATAACTTAGGATACCGTGAAGTCGGAACTTTGGTGGCTTAAACGGTAGTATATAGCTGCACATATACAATTTTTATCAGTGTTTTGTATCTCTGTTGTACTAATTTTACCCCTAGTATATTTAGGTTATAGTGATTTTGCAGTCAAATGCCTTTGTTAAACAGTGTTAGTAGGGGAAAATCTTTATTACTGTTATAGACCTTATTATATTAGTAAAATACGAGTCGTATAATTCATATAATTTATTTTTAGATAACTGTTTTCTGGCGAATTATAGCGCCAAACTTTGATGGATGGAAAAAGCTGATAAATTAAAGAATTTTGTGAAAAACTGTATTTTAAAAATATTTTGTATGCGTAAAAAATCTCATCGACACCAAGAAAAATATGAGACCAGCAGGTTACTAAGTAAATTACGAGATTCTTTATTAGATAATGTCAATGTCAGTCAGTACGTAACAATGCTTGACACAAATTAAGATAAAACTTTTGGTTTTGTGTCCAAAAAAATGGAAATTTATTTATCGACTGATAAGATATAATTAATTTTCCATAAATAAATTTCCAAATTGAGGAATTTAGAAATTCCTAAAAATAAAATCATGTGAAATCCTTGAAGAAGAGGAAAAAAGTTATGGGACTTATGTAACCACCAAGTCGGTTATTACGAAACCTTGAAAAACACTGGTCCAAAAGAATCGTTCTGAATCACTGCCTCCCCAAAGATGCCAAATTGAGCCTATTGTTATGGTATTATAAACAAGAGAAATAAAAATTAATGAGAAAATAAATAATCAATTATTTAAAAATATATTACTTGCTAGAGATACAAAGATATTATTTCTTACGTAGTGTTTCACTTGCACAATGACAAACACTATCTATTGATCGCTGGACCAGCTTTGTTTTTCACATACGTCATTACCAAAAATCACCTACTTGTTATAGATTCGGTGTTATTGATTGATTATCCAGTCACAAATGATCCCGTGAATGATAATATTAACAAATGGCATTTCTAATTAATATTGAAAATTTTCCGCATTATTTATCCAAAATGGTGACAAACATAATGTTTTAAAATCCATTCTTCACGGGAGAGGAATTATTAATCTGCTGTAATACACTTTCTTCCTTGTGCGCAAAATTACAAAAATCAGAGCTTTGGAAAGCAAATTAATTTTTAACCGTACGTTTTATTTGATGTGTATAACGTTTCTTTGGAAAAGTAATGGTTAAAACTTTGTGATAATAAAAATTAGATGTGAAACTATTTCTAAATTCATTGAGTTCAAATTGAGCAAATCGTGATAAAATCCTTTTAGGAGTGTAGGGAAGAGAGGAAGAAGATAGAAGGGATGTTCTTCGACAAAGGTCTATAGTTGAGCAAAAGAAAATTTGGGTCTAATAAATTATTATTATCTGATTGAAAAATAAATTAACTATTTCCATTGTGTCTCATCGATGGGTAGCTATCAGCAGTTGTTGTTACCAGGAGGAAACACTGCCGTAGGCGACGTGGCTGTGGAAAATATCTAACTGTTCAATTGTCTAAAGCCTCTGAGTTTTGCGTCCGCTTATTTTCTAGCTCAGATCGAAGTTCAAAAGACCTGGCTCCCAAGCAAAAAAACCTTCGAAACAAAAATTCTAAACAGGTTTTTTTCCAAGTTTCACGTGTGGTTATCTATTAAGCTCTTAAGCCGGGGGGGGTATACAAGGAGGAGAGTAGAAGGATTAGAAGGAAGTTGAAGTTCATAAGAGCCTTTAAAAATATGTTTCGGCTAGTCGAAAGAAGTTTTTCTTTTTCAAGATGTTCTTTAAAGTCTGGTTTATTAGGTTTTTCAGTCAGAGGAAAAGGGTATACAAAAAAGGCAATGCAAAGGCAGAAGGAAGTTTTATAAGCTCAGAAGAGCCTCTAAAAATGTTTTTTCTCTATATTTAAACAATTCTAAAGTAACGAAGGAATGGGCAACATATCAATCCATTTAAATTACTCCATTGAGCGATTCTTGCGTTTTGAGAAATAGACATTACACTGATTTTTCACATGCTTCCTTCAGAAGTTATCCTTCTGTTAAAACATACCCCGTGTAACTTTAAGGAGGTAAAACCTTTTCATGAAATCTTCGTCCTAATGAGTGTTTATCGATCCTCTCACCCTCCGTTGCCCGACCTTAACGCCTGTTTGGTCCAATATGGTCGCTCCGACTGCTAGAGATTCTCTCTAATTCATACAAGTAATGATTATTTCACCTCCTCACGTTTTGGCCTAACTCGCCACATCAGTAACGCGCGGTGAACAGCATGTACGCCGCGCCGGCTAACTCGAATGCAGCGGGCTTGAGTGCCTGCCTAGGTTGTTCGACTAATGAGATTTTTTTCATTGGATTCAGCGAGGCGATAAATTACCATAACCATCGATCCACCCCATGAACAGAAATACTTCTACTGCCAAGCTTCGAATAGTGACACTCTAAACGACAAATGTACATTAAAAATTGCTTCGCGTCCAAAAGGAAAAGCCTACTAATGATTGAAAATGTCTTCCGACAACTCTTTTCTCACACATCCTGTTTAACATATGCTTTACAAAACAAGATTAGCGTTGGGAGAACTTTAAAATGTTGTTCGCGGCCGCGAGAAAGAAGGCAGGGGACCTCGTTAGAGGCCATTTTCCACAAGTATTCACATCAGTCGAAGCGATTAGAGGAAAAAATACGTGCGTCCTCGCGACCGGAGACGCCGCACATGTACGCGCCCTCGGCCCCAGAACTGGGTGGTTCCAACGGGCTCTCTGCCCTCCCATGGCTCAAAGGGGACGGATAACGCGCTGGGAATGGAGAACCCAGTGAGATTTTCTAAAAAAAGGCTTTCGCTTCGTCGGTGAAGTTCGTTTGGTGCAGCACGCAGAGGTAAGTTCTTATATAATAATAAAGAAGTTATTCCGCAACACTTTTAAAAATGAAAATAAAGAAGTAGCACTTTTCCACAAAATATAAATTTAAGTACAACGCGTTTCGACTCACTAAGTCATCTTCAGGTACATTGACAGGTCAATGTACCTGTCACTTAGTGAGTCGAAACGCGTTGTACGTAAATATATATTTTGTGGAAAAGTGCTACTTCTTTATTTTCAATATGTGTTCCTTCCACCACATCAAGCCTGAATTAGTAATTCAAATTCAAAGTAGTGATTCAGACTCGCTGTCGCATCATATTTTCTACGGATTATAAGTAGTGTGGTTCATTAGATTTGAATCGACCTTAAAAGTAGTTTCAGAGGGGTTAGTGCATTTATTAGTTGTGCTGGGTACCTTTTCCAGTCAATAGAATTAATTGCATTCTATTAACTTCTCTCTCCTGCTGCTTCAATAATTAAAATAGTTTTTTTATGACCGACGCTAGAGTTATGTCAAAAGAAAGTTTTCGGAAGGCACCTACATACACACATCGAGAAAGAGAATTTGAGTGGTCTGATTAAGTCTTTCAAGATTCAGGGGCGAAATATCCACCGTGGAATATATCTTTCGCTTGACCTCATAAATTTGTTAAGAAGCAGTACGTAGATCGTTCGAATTTCCCCAGCGAAAATCACCGTGTCGGGAATTCGGAGGACGTCCACTTACAGAGGGAGAGAGAGAGTCAGAGAAAGAGGATGATGTATGAAATCGATGTTCCCAAGACCTGGCGATAACCGGAATTCTTTCGCTGATGAAGAGCGGATTTTTTTAGGTGTGGGACAAGTTTATCCATAATCCATGGAAGTTAATTAGAAAGCAAACGCTGGCGGAGAAAAGTAAGACGTGGGTGGTGGGAGTGGAGAGGAGTAGGGGTGGAAGTCAAGTAATTATGTTCGCTGCATAAGGAAAACAAGGGTGTATCCCGAGTGTTAGGTGGAGAATAAGGAGACTGAGTGGAGGAAAGGGGATGACGAAGGGGGAGGAGGGTGGGTGACCCAAGGGGAGGCGCAGAAATAGCAGAGAGAGAGGGAGACGCCGGGTAAGTGAGAGAGGGTGCGGAGTGGGTGTGTAGGCTGAGGATGTCACACCGGAATTACAAGGGGCGACTCTCTCTCTCTCGCCCTCCCTCAGCTGCCAAGAGCGGCGGGGTTGGAGGTGCGAGGTGGGAGTGGCGGGGAGAAGAGACGAAAGGGGAAGGGACTCTTGGAATAGCGAAAAAGGGAGATTTTGAGGGGGGGTTGGTTTTGGGGGGGAGGGATGAAGAAGAAGAGCACGACGGGATTGGAGGACGGGAGTGGACTGGGGCGTATCGTGGATCGAGAGGGAAGAGGATGAGTCGTTGGTTTTGGGGAAGAGAAACTTAATTAATGAGGCCTTTGGAGCCAAGCTGTCTCTGACGCCCCGCTCTGTCCCTTGACTACGTCTCACGGACCGCATCTTTTAGAGGCCTGCCATACGGGTGTCCTCTTCCCCCTCACCGAATAAACCGACCGGTCTCCTTGGTTCTTTCCGCTCGAGAAGGAGTCACTCCCCTTTCGCAGTCTTCTCTATTCCTCACGTGCCAATCCACTATTCCCTTTGCCCTAGCCCCCACCTACGATATATTTATATCCCTCTCCCTCTCGCAATATTCAATATTTTCCTGCCTACTTGTTGTATCCAATTCATCGAGATATCTATATTTATCCAATTTTGATTACCTTAGCCATCTCTTCGCTACACTTGACACGATTTTAGTTTTTCTCTCAGGTCTCTTTAAGCTTCCCCTGTTTCCTGGAATTCCCTTCTCGCATCCATTAATTTCATTTCTCACTTTTTAAATTATTTTTGACATAATTATTTATTTTACTCGAGGCTGGTCGTGTCGACTTTCTCTATCTTTTTCTTTCTTCACTCGCCAAGCGTTCGTTTTTCGTCCTCCTCAATTTAGTTTGTTTCCATACTTTAATGCTTTCTCCCGCCTCCTCCTTCTGCCTTTTCCGTTCCAAAACCCTTAATTTTTCTTTGAAAAGCTGTACTTTTTAACAACCCTTCCCTCCCTTGGCTTGCGGTTCACGTCCTCCTTGTCGAGTTTTTTCTCCGTCCTTAATTTTCTCTTCTGAACTTTTTTTATGCTTACAAGTTTTTCGAATTCCGGATCCGCCGCTTTTAAACACTTGCTTTAGTTCGGAGTATTTCTTCACACTTGACATTCTTAAGGCCAGCCCTGGCGACGGCAGAGGACAAATTTATGCCAGAAATTGATATGCAATGCCTGATATTTAAAAAGTGTTTTCTTGAGAAAAAAAAATCAAAATGAGAGATTTATTTCGTTTCAAAATTTTCTCGGCTTTACTTCCATAATTATGTTGAAGAAACTTTCCACAAAATATCACATCATAAAAAACCAATTACTATATTCCTCCAAACTTTTCTTCCTGTGCTTCATATTAAATTGGATTAACCTTAACTTTTCCTTAGTTTTTCTGTTATGGAGTGAATATGTATCTATGAATCAAAATTGAGAAAAAAATTTGTCGCAATTACCTGACCATACTTTGCTTATATGCATTGCAAGCTATTGGGCACAGGAATCCAATGTAAGGTAACTTTTCCACCATTGGCGTTTCAATCTCTCCCAAAAATCACACATGAAGCTATAAGGTAATCTTATCGACATATTTTTATTTGTTTATTGTTTTATTTCCAATTTTACTATCGGCTTGTGTTTTGCTATTTTTTTAAAATCTGATTTTCATCGCATCGGCTTTTATATCTATTTCAACTTCACCATTCGCCTCCATCTTTTGTGTTTCAATTCGTTTTTTAAGGTTTCTGCCAACAGTCTTTCATATTTTTTCTTCTTAGTTTTCGTTTCTCCGCGCCCTACACTCGCAATTCCCTCCGCCCTACTTCCTGAAATTCATCCATTTCTTCGACGGAAAAGTCGAAGAAATGGATAAAGTTGATACTCATCCTCCGCTATGCTATTCGGGGACAATGTACTTCTAGCCGTGGTGCAATTCGACCTCACAATCAGTACTCGCGTTCTTTTTTTCACTCGCAACCATGCGATTTGACTAGTATATTCGCTTCAGACGTGGTATTTTACAATATTCGAACGTCACCACGCGACCACTAAGAGTACGTTTTACTGGATCTAACGGTATTGATTGATTTTTTTAAGTCGCATTGATAGAAGTAATTATATCACGGAAGTGGACATCCTTGATTTACCCCGCAACGCTCGGTGTCACGCCTTCACTTAACCTTTGTTTCCATGACGTCTTTCCAAGCCAATATTTACTTTCACACCACTCCGACTTCTACTCAGTGACCTTCTTCAACAATAGCTCTATTAACCATAAAATGTACATTGCAATCAATCTGAAAATGTCTTTAATTGCGTGAGTTTTCAGCGTCTTATCAGCGTCATTATTCATAACTATTCAAATTAATGAACCTAATAAAGTTAACAAGTGGCTGTGTTCATCAATTATCACTCCTTTGCGATCTTCACAACAGATCTCAATACTACTTCTAGCCTTTTCTTTGAGATGACTCCGATCATTTCATTTTTATTCTCATAATATTCCTCTTCCCGTAGTTCCATATTTGCGTTCCCACGACAAAGTTAATATATAGTGCAGGGTGATGATTTATATCCAGTTTAGAATATGTAAGTAACGTTACTTTCTCGAGCGTTATCGGTAACGGTAACGTTACTCTAGTATAATTTTACTACTACCCCTAAGAAATTAGTAATGGAAATAACATGTTGACAATAGCTCGTGAGTGTCGTACGTTGTAATCGATACATTCAAAACTTATTCAGTCCCACTCTTCGGCCCCAGTGGCTCATTTCATCCTCTCCACTTCTCCCTCGTCCTCAAATTTCGTCCGCCTCTTCATTCCCTTTAAAAATCTCTTCTCTGCCTTACCTCTTCCTTTTCCTCTCGCCTTTTCGCTTCGTCTTTCCACTCAGCTTAGCCTTTTACGTCGCCTTTTCATTTTAAATTCCCTCTCTCTCTCTCTTCTGTTCTCCCCGCTTTCTCCGCGTTCATTGTGCCCCTCTCGCCCGCCCCACATCCTTCCTCCCCTTTCACTCCCGTTGATGTTTTTTTTCTTCCTCCTTCTCCTTCGCAACCTTTTTCTCTATTCCTTCCCATCTCGTCTCTACCGCGTTTCCTACCATCCCATCTCGCCCTTTCGGGCTTTATGACGCTTCTCCCATTTCCTACCCATCCCACTCACACCTCTCGCCTCATCCCACCCGTCTCTCCCCCCCTCTCTCTTTTCCATCCAATCTACTTCTATGGTCGAATGTGGTTCGCCGGAGGCGCTCCTCCTTCCCAGTGCCCTCTGGGGGATAACCTTGGGCGGCCTCGACTCGGCCCTGTCCATCGCCTCGGGGAGGATTTTGAGAGGTGCGGCCTGGCCAGAGGGGGAGAGGAGGAGGATTTAATAAAATTCATGGTGCAATGAAAACAAACAATAAACTAGGAACATTCCAAT
>WURS02455381.1:0-13925 GCA_011762765.2 Rhinocypha anisoptera
CTTTATTGAACAACCGGGTTTCGCCTGATGATGCTGCACCGCGGCGAAACCCGGGTAGTTCAATAAAGTGTTATATATATTGTGGAATTGCAAAGTTTTTATTTCTCTTCCTAAACTACGGCTAGGTTCACGAAGATGTTCACATGCACTACAGTCATCTCTACACCCGCTTTAGTGTCAAAAGAGGCGAAGCATTCATTCGAAGGCCGTAAGGCCACAGGAAATAGTGCCGGTTTCTATCCATCAGGGACACAAATCAACCGGTTCCTTCTCATAGAGGAGGGTCGTAGCTCATACGGCGGCGAAAGAACTCCACGGGGTAAGGAAACCTCAGATAAAAACATCCCGACAACATGAAGCAAAATGTCAAATAATTCTAGCGGAAATCGAAAAAACATTAAAACTGCTTTCTCGTAATTTAATCTCATCTCCTGCATTTATCTGCGGTAGTAACTATGTCGTCTTTTTGCCTCTACCTCTACGTATTACCCTGCAAGCCGGTTCACCACCATACATTCACATGCATTTCCAAATGCAAATGTTAAGAGTCATACATTGCACACAGAATGAAGTCACTCGCATGCAAAACATAATAGGAAAATATCATTTATATCAGGGGTATCTAAAAATCAAGACGAAGAAGGAGTTAACAGGCAATGATTCACTTCTATCTTAATGACACAATCAAAACTATCTTAGCAGGTGCGTGTAACGAGACTAAGTGAAGTGACAGACGACAGTCATCTCAGTGGCACTGGGAGGGGGGTTTGGCGTGCGCGAGCTGTGATGCGCAGCAGTCTGTGTGGAAGCATTGTGTTATTCAGCGCGCGGAACAGCACTTGTCATAAACAAATGATGATTAGATAATAAAACCATTCTCACGAGGAAGGAATTGAAAGAAAATTTCTGAATTTTTGTCTAATAGGCTTTCGCGGGCCACAGTAAATGGCAGCGCGGGCCGCCAGTTGGACAACCCTGATCTATATCATGCCGGACAATGTCAGACCGCTAACAACAAACATGCATGAAATGCTTGTCATGAAAATCCCCTTAACACAATTTATTTTTGTTGGTATATGTCTCCGACATCAGCAAAGAGGCGAAATTTACTCGTGATCACTGTGCTAATACCAGTACTGTTTGACCAAAAATAATAAGGGACCGAAAACTATTCCTTGGAGGACGCTTGATAAGAAATTTACTGTGTCGGAGAAGGGTGGGTGAAACACGTCAATAAGTGAGATGGGGAAAGAGGAAGGTAGGCACAGAGAGAAGTAAGGAAGTGAGGTCGTTGGCTCCTCTCAAGGCTGGATAAATTATTAAGGCGCGAAAAATCCAATAGAACCCGAGTTTGACCTGCCCCATGATATTTCAAACGATTTATGAACAAAACGGCTTCGGTATCTTGCAGTGTCTGTAAGGCTAGTTTGACCAGACTCACGCACATTAAGGAACGAATAATCTCCCTAATGGGAAACAAATGACGATCAAATCGCTCGATATTACTCTAGGATAAGGAGCAGAGTGAGCACGGATATAGCTGGATGAGTTAACTCATTTCAAGGCAGAATTTCAATGGGAAATGAAGAAAATAAACCAAGCAATAGCCCTCGTTTGTGGAAAAATGTAATGTAATTGTGGCGACCGGATAAACTTTTTGAGACATAGAAGGGAAGGAAGGAAGGGAAGAAACGCGGATTACACGTACCCAGAGGGAAAACAAGAGCAGATGTTTTGGGCCGACGTGCTTATAAATGGGTTTAAGTTCAAGTACCGGTGACGCCCATGTACACCTCCTGCTAACCCATACTGAGTGATTTACTGAAAATAGGTACCATCATTTAAATATAAAAAAGTTACCAATAAATAGTAATGTCACAATAATAATCAGTCAAGGAAGATTTTTTGAGAAACTTCAAAAACAGAAAAAAATACGAATAAAAACAATCTGCCTAACAAGACACATTCAAGGAAGCTATTTTCAATCCCAATTGTTGATCACAACACATGAAGGAATCCCGGAAATTAAAGCGCATTTTCTCTTATCTATGTGTTTCTTTTTTCAATGATTAGTGTTCCTAACGCGAGCTATCATAATTCCTTGCTACCTAGGCGTAGCCCTTGGCCGAGGCTATTTCGTCAATGTCACCAAAACCTTTATTCCAACGATCCACACGCACATTGATTGAGTGCATTATTTACAAAACAAATACACAATTTTTCACCCACTGATGACGAAATTACACTTTCGTCTGCCGCGTGCCGAAATGGAGGCGGGAGTTTAATTACTGTCGTCGCTGAGAGCAAGAGCAGAACGCAGACGGTTTTGTATTTCAGTCCCGCGCTCTTATCGCTTTCTGAGGGAGTCTAATGCTGAGGCGAGCGCCACGACAAGAGATAAGGCCGTCCTCCACCGCAAGAGAATGACCCCGCATCTCATCTTGCGTCAAAGATAGCCGCCGCAGTCGTCGGCCAACAATGTCTTCCTCGACGGCCGCACCGCCTCCTCCTCCCCGAGCGACACTCAAATGCAAGACCGCATCGAAACTCAGTCTAAGGGCACGAATTGAAACATTCCATCCAGGGCGTGGTGGTGGTGCGATATGGCCATGCTTCAACTGCGATGCTGTCACAGACTAAATACACCACATGCATGAGCCCTTGCGTGGCCTCGAGGAAAACATCTACAATGACGTGATCATGCTAGAAGAAATCAGAGCATAATCTAATTCTTTTACTTAGCTTGCACGCATGATGACCGCAAGTCGGCCATGTTTGTTATGTGAAATAGAGAGATGCCACTTCTAAGTTAAAAACTCATAATATTGTCGTCATACAGTTATTAATTTATTTTTTCCTTTGTGAAAAATAAAGTCAACCACGATAACTCTTACTTATTATTCCAAGCCCCAAATATATCCACAGCATTGGGAAAAAATCAAGGTGTTTTAAACAAAGTTAAGTGCTAGAAATAATTCAAAATCTGAAATCTTGCAAATTTCGTGAAAATACCCTTGGCAGTCTTCGCACACCGCACACGAAATGGGCTGGCAGTAAAAGGGTTATAGCACTATGCTGTGACAAACGGGAAATTTGGAAATGTATTAAAGTAGATAGATTGTAAAAATGTTGTGCGTGTACTTGGTACGTGTAGAATCAGCCGGAAATCTAGAAGTGGAGAGTAGTGTTTTTCCACATCTGCACACTTGCTTACATTGTGTAAACAGTGGGCACGCGGTTGGCGGGACTCGAAAATGATGCCACAGCGCATCCTTTGAGCGCAGTCCGGTTTAATGAAAGGAGTTATTTCGCCGTCGTGTAACCTCTAAGGTACTCTCCTCCGCCATTGATTCCGCCATGAAGAAATATATCATTTCCCAAGAGACCATGCATGGACTCCTGCGACCCGACGCACCTACGACCACTTTACACGAGGCATCGTGTAACGCATTAATGTTATTGGATCCGACGGGGATATAGATTGGGTGCATCAATATGGTTCATCTACAGCCAAAGGGTAATTGTAAATCCAAATAGCGTATTCGAAAAACATCCTGTAAAACGTTTTCACGGAGGGTGAATTACATATTCCAAAATAAATGCGTTTCTGGATATACGACACAGTCTCAGGCAGTACTTTGTGGAAATCCATCATACGGGGGGGAGGGGGGAGATAGCAGCGTTACTTCTTTTACCGCGTGTGCGTTTCTGGAATTAACGGCGTCATCTGTCGACTCGCTTCTGATAGATAGTAAATCCGCAGAGAGATTCTGGGAATCGAACATCTTACAGCTCGACTGAAGCTTAAGTTAAATCCATAAAGCAGGTAAAAATAAATAAAAGAACTCCCATAAAGCTCCGCCTTATTTTATCTTGCGACTCGTCTTGGTATATGATAAATCCGCGAAAACAGAAAGCCCTAAAAGGGAATCCCTAAAAGCCTACTTCTTGCCATATGTTTCAGCACTATCATTGGAGCGAACTAAACTAACACTTATCAACCGACCACCCCAATTCTATCGACACGGAATGATTCTAACAGCAAAACTCGAATCTAGTGAAAGATGCATGCTTACCCTTATTAACCATCCCACTACTACGATTTCTATGCTAACCTACAAGTAGTTGTTTGTTACTTTGAAATTTGAAAATGCACCTTATTCGAAACCAAATAAGAGTTCTCAAATAGTAATAACAAACACCGATAGAATTACAAATTAGATGTTCTTTACCATTGCGATGAATTTTCCTACAAAAATATCCACAAAATAAAGGCAGACTGACTTATTTGTTCGACGTCAGCGAGACGAGGAGATATTATGATTTTTAAACCCGTTCAGTGCAATACGACTTGTCGTACATACTATGTATGTAATCGTTGACACTGCGGTTGGCAGAAACACAAAGCAACGTAAAATAAGATCATTACGGGGATATATTCCTTTCATCAAGAGCCGGTGCTACCCTGGTGTAAATATGTTACATGTTGCGTAGCCAGAGAGGGTAATCATTCGCGTTTCCTGGGGTGAAAATGGGGGAGTACTCTAGATATGGAGTAGAACTCCAATGTAAACATTACCCACGTTAATGGATACATATTTTTACCTTCCATAGTTGAAACACGAAATGAATTAAATTCATGAATACTTCAATGGTGGAAACTAGTGGAAAACTACGTAAATGATGACACTTTCCTTCTGAAGAAAAGATGTATTCCACATCACGTATAAGGCAGGTGGATTGTAAGTAGTATAATATAAAGATTCATTACATTCACTACATTCTTTCCTCTTCTAATTCAATTTTCCTCAGAGAATATTACAAGCCAATCAGGTATCCAGGAAAATGAGGGAAAAAACCATTTATAAGTGATTCAAAATGAATTGCTGTCATAGTGAATGATCAACATTACAATTTTCCTCATATCCCACGATCATTTGATGGGCTATCAATCTTAATCATTAATTAAAAAATTAGCGTGACGATTCTCATTCACTTGGCTTTCTGGACACGTGTCGTGAATCATTATGATTTCTAAGAATGAATGCGGTTGTTTCCGCCACTCAGGAAAAATTATATTCTTTTGTTACGCATCAAGGTAAAACTTAAGACATTAATAATAATAGACGTCCATGAAACCATCCTTCATCAGAGGCTCATCTCGGGCAAGGCTATATAGATTCCAATTTAGGTTTTCTCTACTTACAAACCACGCTACTTCTGTAAACAAAAAAGTGATTCGCGGCAATGGTATGGAATATTTCCATTCTACAGAAGCACTAATAACTACTGCTGTTGACCTGCCATAAAACAAACAACAACAAAGAACATTCCACAGAAGACATGAGTTTGGATTTATTTCCATGAATGCATAGTGTTTAATGGCAGGGTTATTAGAACATAATAGAAAATGTAAAAATTAGAAATTTATCAATTTGCCAGTTAGGTGGATCAGGAGAACGAATAATGAATATTCGGCGCTGTATTTAAATGAATGCGAGTGTCAAACAAATGGCAGCTCCAATAGAGAATTTTGATACGATGAGGACTTAGTGTCATTTCACTTGATCTCTAGCAACCCTTGTTTACATTTCGATGTGCTCGTTCAATAAGTTCCCCCTGCAGACGGCAATTCTTTGAAAACTCAATGCCATTGCTAATCTGTAGTAACAAAGAACGAAAGACAGCTGATCTCTTTACGAGTTGGATAAAGCATGTAATGCTATCATTACATCCAAGTACGTAACAGCTAAATAAAAATTAAAGATACATATTTTATGAACTGCCTTATGCAATGCCATCGATGGTAACTATCTCAATACTCCTCACGACCATCTGTTCCAGCTGTTCCCAAATCAAATAGTGGCTAATTAAAACACTATTTTCATTCGCCTATGAGAAAAATCCTTCATCTAATTCGGAAAAAGCCACTGTGAAAAATGGATACGTGAATAATGGATATCTACCAAATTTGTTAAGCTTTTTCATAGGGAAGAATATTTTCACGATCTGAGTGTCTTCTTGGTATTTTATTGATCTATTTCTTCGGCAGCCTCGTGAACGAGCCCTATTAAGTGACAAAGTTAAACATGAATTGCACAGGAAAAAATATAAACGATTTGTTAAGAAATGTTGTTAAGAGAAGAAAAAGTTAAAGACTGCAGGTAATATCAAAATTAAAAATCATCGAATCAAAAGTCGAAGAAGAAATAAGAGAGAGTAGACCTCTGGGTTAAAAAATTCAGCGCACTGCCAGCCAAATATTTCATTACTAATAAAACTGCGACTTCTTTTCCGGCGTCAGGGAGACATGATATGATAGCTAAAAAAATGATATTATAGATTCAGGCTTGATGTATTGGAAGGAACCAAATATTAGGCTTCGTGTATTGAGTCGCCCACCTTGCACCTCACGAGATTTGAGCGAAAAATGATATTATTGCAACTGTGACTACAAATTCCGACATTTCATCTAATAAATTTCTCCTAAGAGATAACCTGTAATGGTAACAGACAAGCGGAAAAGCAACATCCCGACTACAATCCTTTTTCGTCGTGATGTAACTACAAACTCGTCCTTCGGCTTTATTACAACAATTGACTGGATATTTATAATCAAATGGTTTCTATTGATTTTCCACAGTGAAAAGCATTGGTGAAATCAGGAAAATATTAGAGATTGAATATTGATTTTTGTTGCTAAAATCGGCACCGGCACTGATAGGGTTTTACCACTGATAGACGCCGGTCGACTCGAATCGAGTGGAAAAAAACGTTTCCATTTCTCAAGAAGATTAAAAGGGGTCGCTTAAACAGAGTTGCGATCCAAGTGACCAGGCAAAGTGTTAAGAGGACGCCAGAAGGCGTTCGCTGCTCCTCATCGCTCGACTTTTAATCCGAAAGGAGGAGAAGGGTCGATGCACGGCGTCACCAGGTAAAAGCATGCAGCGAAGGAAAATCGCTCAAAATGCAAAGTGAATGCCGATATGAATAAAGGAAGAAAGCTTTCTCACTTAAGCGCGGAGGGCCACTGCACGGGCCGCTCTTCGCAAAGGGGAAGTCGAGGCACGGCCGAGCATTAACTGTCACTTCGCACGTTAATTTACGAGGAAGGAATAAAACTAGAGGTGGCGCAGCACGCCTCGGCGCACGAGCCTGCCTCATGAAACAAGAAGAAAAGGTCTTACTTGAACGAGTAATCAGCATCAAATAAATCAGTTTTAGCAGAAGAAGGCGATATTTTAATGGTGGTCGCGTTCGAAGATGTGCACAGTTAAAACGACCACGGGACTCTCAATCGGCAAATTGATTCAAAGGAAAACTTCCTTTCAGTATTTGAATCTTTACGACCTTAAAGCACACATTGCGTCAACTCTTAAGTGGCAATATATTTCGGAAAGTTGCTTCCAAGGTTTAAAGGATAAAGAGTGGGATGCAAGTGAGTAAAACGTTGAATAAGGAAAATAAGAGCTAAGAAAAAGGAAAGGGCATTTTCCAAGTCGTGAAATTAGAAGGCACGCGGAACCCATGAACGGCTATTGATATGAAGATGTGCTTAGGTTTTGGAAGTGTTTCAGAAACACCTTAAATCTAAGAACGCCAAGACGGTATGTAAAAGTTTTGATGAACTATCAAAAGATTTGCACTCATCAGTAAACCGTCTGTAGTTGATGAATTTTAGGATACGTAAAACATGCGAATCCACAATGGAGCTCGAATTTTTGTTTTGCCATTGAAATTCCATTTTTTGCGACAGGCAAGTGGAAATGCATGGAAACTGTGGCACAATCCAACCTATGTCAAGGAGTAAAACCTGTAACATTATACTTCAACACATTTATTCGAACCGATGAGATATACTCGTACTGCTACTGTTTTCAATTTTAAACAAATTTCAGTTCAATTTTAAACAGTGAAAATTACGATACAGATTCGGGTGTCGTGTGGTGGGAAATGTTTCATCGCAACCTCCACAGATGAGGCTGAGTATGCGGCACTGTATGGGACTACCAAAGAAGAAAAGGGAGTTCCAGTGGGAATTAACTTAAGAAATTCGATCACCCACCGTAGTTTTTGCAGCTAACGTTCTGGAAAATAACAAGACAGATCAGAAAAACAGAACGAAATAAACATTTTAAGGTCATGCAGCATAAAATAGTGAATGTCTCAAACGGAGAAAATGTAAGTGTGCCGCAAGTAAAAATGACGCTAATATGTAAAATAAGGCAAAAGAAGGTCCAGAGTTGTCTGCATTTTCAAACAGAGTAGTACTGAAACGGGTCGGCCTTTGAGTGTCATTCATGAGGCAAATGAGTAAATTACACTTTGTAAGAAAAGGAAACCCTTGCACTTTTTTACTTAGTAAAAAGTTTTTAATTCCGACTACTTTCGGTGTACTACTTTATTTTCTAGAATTGAAAATAGTGTAGTGAGTGAAAATTGGAAAATTTCAGGTGTTTTCTATTCCTACTATTACAGTAAAAAATATTATATTCTCGAATTTATGCTACTTCTAAACTACCACATGGACTTTTAGAGAGAATTGTCATTTCAATCTGCATCGTGTAAATAACGCAGAAAAGGCGCAAAACGTCCTAAAGGGTTCCGTAGATAATACCAGAATCGGTCATTAAGCGGGCGAGACACTGTCTTAGGCGAAATTTAGAGAAAATCCATCGTACTAGGAGTACTAAGTAAGAACTAACTACGCAGTTTGAACGAGAAATTTGTGTGGAAACTGTATATTTAGTTCATTTACTCCTAATATGCAAATGATATATCTCTGAAGTAGGTATTTATTGTACACAACCTGAAAATCCGACTTTACATGTTTCTCCGACCATAACACTAAATGATGTAACAACTAAATGAACCACTCCTAAGTAATTTCTGCCCGAATGCACTGAAGAAATATTGTGAGACCGTCGGGATACGAATAAATTGCAAGCAACCGAAAGTTATGTTTCTCGAAAAAATAGAACCAAAGTCGAACATCAGAGTAGGAGAGGATAAATATAAGAGGTACATTAGTTTTCTGGCACTTGTGCGAAAGAAACTCGGCATGGAAGGAAGGGAAAAAGAAGAGGAATTGCACTAGCGTGGGAAGCGCTTAGAAGGAATAGAGAATTGATGAGGAATGTCTAAAGTAAGAACGTAATGAAAAGGTTAGGGAGCTTTACATCGTGTGAAAGTTAAATGTGAGGAAAGAGGATGGGAATAGACTGAATGCCTTTAAGATGCGGGTGTGGAGAAGGATAATGAGAGGAGGGGGTGAGTGGAAGAAAAGAGAATTGGAGAGGTGCAGGGGATGGTAGGGAAGGACAGAAAGTTGTGAGGAATACGGAGAAGGGAGAAATGAATGGGAAAGCTATTGAAAGGGCTAAAAAGGAAGTTTTAGGGAGTATAATTTTGGTAAAACGAGACAATGGCAGGGAAAGGATATGCATGGTAGGTAAACAGAATGAAGGTAGGCAGAATATACATATGCGGAACTTAAAGCGGAGTAATATCAATTTTACAACTTACAAAAATTGTAGGGATGATTGAGTCTGAAACATACCTTGAATAAGTAGAGCACATACTACGAGGACAATGATTATATCACTCCAATATTCTATTTTTTCAGGCATAACTATGTGGAAATCCATTTCTCAGAAAAAGGAATAACGCACCCCGTATTTTTCCAATAAGATTTTTAATCTGGTACGACCAATTTTTTTCTTACTCCAACATCTTAAACCCATGCGCATGACTGTGTGCAGTTACGCCTCTGACTTTATTTTGACACACCTACCTAAAATAAATGAGTGCCACATCAACAACGAGTTGAAGAGAGGGAACTTAAGTTAATACTTGAAGAAAAGATTAGCGAAAACACTCATATGGAGCGTAGCATTGTATGGATCCCAAACCTGATCCATGAGGAAGGAAGATGAGCTTATAATTTTGAGGAGGCTTTTGAGATATGGGTTTGGCGACGAATGGAGAAGGTGAGTTGGACGGAGAGGAAAACTAATGAATAAGACGTTTAACGGTTTCGGGTTTCACATGGTGGAACTGTTCCATTATGGAAGAGAAGAACACAAACTTTGTACATTCCACTAAATATATTAAATAACCTAGCCTAAATAGTCTATTTAATTTAATGGCCTAACGTCCCTATCCCAATCCTTCCCACCAACCCCCCCCCCCCTTCTTTTAAAGGGTATATATACTTGATGCAGAATTTTTCTAGTAACCTGATGATGATACAATGTATCAAAACCATGTTCGTGAGTAATAAATATATTTAGTGGAATGTACAAAGTTTGTGCTCTTTTCTTCCATAATTAAGAAGTGCTAAGAATGGTGGGGGGAAAAGGCGATTGCTGCGTGAAATCCAAAGAATGCAGAAAATGTGGATGAAGGTTGTTGAAGGTGATAATGGAGGGTGTAATGTTGGTAAGCGAGAGGGTAGGAAGAGAATAGGGATTTTGGATAGAATGATGGGTGGTGGGAAGTATGCAGATTTGAAGATGGATTAAGTCAAGATGTAGCGGGCACTTATAACGTGAGGCTCATCACAAATGAACCTTAACCAGGAGATTACCCTTACTATTACATCAATTACACCGATGAATACAGCATTATTTAGCCGTATGATGGGAGGCTAAATAGTGTGGCGCCCCTGCCAATCGGCGCTTTCGTAGATTCTTTACAGATCCCGGAGCCCCTAGCAAAGAATCGTGAGTTTAACCGACGTAGATAGGATAGTCATTAGGAGTATGAAGTTCTCAGTAACTTTTCAATACAAAAAACTGTCTCGAGAATATTTGGTGAAACCAAAAACATTCCACGGAATGATTTATTCGACGAAGTTACAAGAGAGAGAACTTTAGCTTGCCGCTCACACTATTTTAAACGTATCTTTACGCTTTTCCTCACTTCCCCCAACGATCCTACCCATTCCAAATCATCCCATTACTCCCATTTTTGCAAATGCCCACGGTGTTTGGTTGTTTCCTCTTTCCTTACCGCATATTCCATTACTAATAACGCTCAGAGTCGGTTAAAACAAGGCCTTTCTGCGAGTGGTCCGGACTCACCTGGGATCTTGATTAAGTCCTGAATAATTCATTAATGCCGGAGCGAAGAATTTTCGCCGTTACGATGCCGTCATTTGCGTCGCTTCGACTTTGTTCGAAAACTGAGCAGATTGAAGAACATTTTTCCACGACGGAAGAATTTATGGAATTCCACAATGTATCGGCCGCCACCCTCGATTTCACGACGGAAGAATTTCAGTGAATTTTCTTCTATGAATCATGTATGAAACACCACCTGGACTTGGATCGAGATACAGAAAAATATAGCCGCTTTTTAGCATTAAAATACTCGAGGGAGAAGGAAAAACACGGGGACTCACTTGGAGAAGACTACATAATCTTCTTCACCCAAACCAAAGAGCCAAGTGTTGTCATCTCTCTTGACGTACTCAACAACGCGCCTGCCCGTACATCGAATTCATAATGATTTTCATACACTAAGGCTATTTAGTTTCTTACATTTAACGTTACATTCATATGCCATTTTGGGAAATAACTAATCCGATTCCCGAAACGATAACCCTCTGCCCACAGAAACGATAATCGTACTACTCACGCTACAGGTGGACGGATGAGGGTCGAAAAGTAATTTCTAAGGAGGCAAATTTCTCATATGCAACAAAGACAGAGCAAAGTTGCTCAAAACTTATTTAACTGTCATCAAAAGTGTAAACATCGCAACATAAACACAGTGTAACAAGGTTAACGGAAGCATTTGTTCGAGAGCCTCACGTTCAGTGTATAGGTTAAAATACAGGCTGAATTTGTCATGCAAATTTCACACAGATCACAACAGCGAAGAAGGTACATAAATATTACAAGTCCCTTGGTAATACAGTAGATCAGATCAAGGAAGAACAATCAGGGAAATAGACTGAAGAACGGAACGATTTAAAATGTCATTTTTTCCACGTAAGATTAGAGATCAAAATAAACATGATCACAGGCATGATGGAGTTACCTAGAATTGGTAGTGTATATATTCTGACGTTATATTGCATACAGGTTAAATAAATGTAATTTAACATTGATACCGCATGATATTAGTATTGCTTTGTCACCGAATGTTGCATGTGAGTGGTTTCTTGCTTGGTCTAAGTCAACGAAATACCCTGCAAGCCGCGGCAAGGCCGAGTGGTAGGGGATGAGTGAGCCATCACCAGACATGCATTCCCACATACATATATTTGATATAATAGGCATGCAGAGAAACTACTTACATGCAAATGACAAAAGAAAATGCATGTCATGCGGGGACAAAATCAATTAACGTTTAATTTTTTGAAAAACATGCACGATAATATACATATTTACGGTTGGCTCATGCCATGCAATTTTATCGGATGTTTTGGGTATGACACGTGTGGCAGCGACATTTGTTCCAAAATTGCTAAATTTTGACCAAAAGAACCGTCGCTCACACATTGTTGCTCGTTCGTGGTTTTTTGGCCAAAAACAACATCCTAATCATGCCTCGGCCACCGTATTTACCGGACTTGGCCCCCTGCGATTTTTTCCTGTTCCCAAAACTGAAAAGACCCAAGAAAGGACGGAGTTTTGCCACGATAAGGAGATAAAGATTGCATCGCTAGAAGAGCTCAAGACAATGCCAAAAAGCGCATATCAGAAGTGCTTCGAGGATTGGAAAAAGTGCTGGCACAAGTGCAATAAATCTGAGGCGAATTATTTTGAAGGGGACAAAAAATAAATTGATGAATAAATAAATATTTTTCGAGAAAAATAAAGTCACCTTTTTTATAACGCACCTCGTACACTAGCTATCCCAACCAGCCCAACTATTATCTCCGGGCTTCTGGTCATATTTATTTTGGTCTCCAATTGTGCGTGGAAAAAATAATGTTTTACATCTATCTGTTCCACAGTCTATCTCTGAGTTTACGTACGTGATCTGATCTAGCGTAGTATGTCGGGGCTAGTAATATATATTTGACTTCTTCCCTGAATGTGCTTTGACTTCTTGGTGAGCTAGGTGTTCACCCACCTCTAATTCTTCTACGCATTACCCTTCAAGCCGCCGCAAGGGCGTGTGGCAGGGGGTGAGCCACCACCATACATGCACCCCCACACGCGAATCATAGAAATTATTCCCACGGAAGGAAGCTACTTGCATGCAAAAGATTATTCGCATCATGCGGTAACAATGTCAAACTATATATTATTAACATGCATACAAAACAGCTACAAAATACGTAATAAATACAAATAAAATTTCTCTCCCTGTTGCATGCCCTTGCAGGGCAATACATCTAAATAGAAAAATTATCGTGTGATCTTCGCCCGCCAAAAAACCTACAACCTGTTCGTAGACTATCAGCATTAATAGATTAACCACGACGAGTTCTTCCATCCGGTTTCAAAACACGGGTCCCCGCGTGGCGCCCTCGTCTAGGAACTCCCATGCCAAGGACGCTGACGTAGTTCCCCTCGTCACCGCACACTCGTCAGGCCAAACGAACGCCTTGCGCGAGCGGTCGCTACGCAGCGCGGGAAGGGATAGGTCTCGGGATCCGCCAGGCTCTCTGAATGTGGGGAGGAGGGCGGTGGTAGAAGGAGAGAATCCCGCATCGGGAACAGGTGGCGTCGGCCTTGGCCCTGGCGCCCCCGACGCATGCGCACGGGTAGGGACTCAGCTCCGCACCTGACCTCGGCGAGATCCTTAAGGCGGGGACGGGAAAGGGCCGAATTCACGGCCAGAAAAACTCCTGGCTGCGGCGACCTTCAAAACAGGAAGGCGCCGGGAAGGGGGTGCGGGAGGTGGGAGAAGGATGCAGTGGCCGGGAAGTGCTCTGGGTGTGGAGTAGCGCGGGGGGGGGGGGGGGG
>WURS02455390.1:0-13924 GCA_011762765.2 Rhinocypha anisoptera
CATGTGAGTCGTCAGTTGACGTGGAAAGACGTCCAGAACGCTCATCGTCTTCAATTGACTGACGATCATCTTTAAAATGCCCAATCTCGTTTAGAACGATATGCTACGTATAAAAAAGCTTTTGCTAAAATGTTATGTACTTCCATGATTAAGGATTCTTTCATCAATTTCATTCTTTTCGCACCTATGTACTAGTTTTACTTCCGCAGTTCTTATAATACCCCGACCACAATGAACATTTTCCTTAGAGAACAAGATAAAACCTACGAGAGTAAATACTTTTCCCACTCGGCTCCCCCCTCCCCCCCCCTTCCAAGCCTTCTAACTTGGCCTTCCTCCCTAACTAAAATGCCTTCGTTTTTTTGTAAGTTGAACTTTTACTAAACGACCCATACCTCTCACATCGGTCCTGTGGTGCACAAACCGTGTGATGCACAAACCACAAACTGTGAACCCAAACTTTTGCAGGATCGTCACCGAGTCAAACCGACGCGTCGCGAAGTAATTAGTTCCCAACCCGGTGTATTTTCTCAAATTCAGTTGCTCCTCACTCCTGCTTAATAATTCCGCCTCTGATTGGAAGTGAAAAAGAAACATTGGCAATGGACCTGGCCCTGTCTCGTCCCTCTGTCTAAAATTGCCCGTCAAAATTCTCCACCTGCCGCCACGCCTTGTCGTAGGCCCGAGTAGTATAAATGTGTCGATTGAGATGCCCGTTTATTTCCATGCCTCTTATTTTCTCTAGAATTTCTTTATTTTGGACGCTGTGCTCCGTCGAACACTTTCTCAAGGTTAACGGCAAAGACAAAAACACACTGGTTACACACTAAATGCCACTCTAAGTGCGTCCTCGCTTCAGCGGTTACATCGCATGCTACTTTTGTATGGCACTTGCAAAGAGAGGGCACGAATCTTGGATCATGAATCGAGATGGAAATTTCATCTGTGAATCTAGAAATGAAATAAAGATATACGCGTCTCGGTTTTATTTCCCCGTATGTCCAAGTTTGCACAAAAAAATAAAACAGAATGAATTAGAACGTGAATTGGATCTTTCGCTTTCCTTCTGCTGTGGAATACTCAAGTACTGGGTTTTAACTGATCACTCTTTCTCGTAAATCAAGCTAGCTTATTTTTAACGCACCTATTGTTTGATGCTTAAATTAATAGTTCCAAATGACAGTAAATAAAATGGAGCACCAATAAAAGTCGGCGGAAATAAAAGTGTTTGTGAATGACATAAATAACAATCAACTTTCGTAACATCCATGTAAATAAACGAAAAATTCAAGTAAGCTCAAATTTGAGAACAAGGATTAGAAATTGGATTTAATTCACTTTCAGAAAAACAATGCCTTAAAGAAGAAGAGACTTAAGAAAAAAAGATTCAAGAAGAGAAGAGAGAGAGTTCATTCATGGTGACTCCAATCCGCAGACATCGGATTAATAGAATTTTCCCTAGCTGTTAGGCCAATATGCCAGAGAACACTACAAATTAACTCCGTGTCTATCCGCTTGACATGCTGATTTATTCTAATATTTTTTACGCGAATCCGGTCGTATGGGGAGAAAGCCGAGACACGTATCATAATTTTATTTCTAGATATAGGGTAAAAATTTTCATTTCCATTAACGGCCAAAGATTTGCGACTTCATATTTTTAGAAAAATAGGTATTTGACCACACGTTGCAGGGGCAATTCTTAGAATGACTTACACTGCATACAACGATAATCGGCTATATCTTGCCCTACAATTATCTCTCGAATAAAATTCATCGAGGAGGCCGACAATTGATGGAATTCCATAATGAGACAAAATATAGTTGTTAACGTAGATTTTATTCCATAGAAAATTTTTCTGTGGAATGAAATCTAAGTTAACAACTACAGGGTGCGGCACTTAAATACGGACAAATTAAATTTTTTTAAAGCAAATTTATTCACACAAAATATAAATGAAACAAAATCTCTCGAATAATCTCCACTATCCATTCACCTTACTTGGAGCAGCAAAAACATGTTTACATTTATTTTCTACTTCTTCAATTTCATATTCTGTAACTCTTATGTTACCAGAATCGTCTTCTAGTTTCAACTTCCTACTCAAGCCATTGCCGACTTCTTCTTTACCCTCTTATCTGTTTTACTTGACTTGGTTACACCGAGAGGATTTCTTGACATGACGACATCAGAAACGCTGCCTCTCCCGCTGCCGGGAGTCAAAGCCGCCTGGAGTGAAGCTGGAAGAGGACTGAAACAGTTTCAGGGTTTTAATTCTGTTATTGGATCCTCCGATTATACTTTGAAAGAAATAGGCAAAGGCGGGGTTCCTCAATAGTGTTTTTAACGTGACACCATCGCTTTATGGTCACCTCTCTGGGGGATCAGACGCCTTTTGTGGCTGTCTCACCCAGAACCAATCCCTTCCCTCACATCATGGTCGTAGTCCATGCGGAGGGCCATCATTTGTAGAATTGGGAAGAAGTAATGGAGGTGGTTTTCTGCCCTGCCTTCCTTTATAGTGTCTTCAGCGTGACATCATCATTTTATGACGTCCCAATTAGGAATCGGACGCCTTCTTTTCAGCCACCTCACTAAGGAGAAGACGCTGCGCTGTGCGGACTAGCTTTTGTTTGGCTCCCACCTCCCTTCGATCTATCTGGCCCTATGGGTGACCCTACCGAGAGAGATAAAATTGATCCTACCAAGAAAGAACTGGAGGTGGTCGGAACGCACAAGGACGCCTTCCATGTCAAGGTTGTGGTCCACGGCGGTGGTCATAAGGAATGAATGTGGGCAAAACAAGGATTAATACTAAGAGCCCCGCACATTCCAAGTTCTCGACGCAACTATGTCACCCAAATATTAAAACCGTCTTCATTGGTATCGACGTCGTAGTGGAATTCGTATTTAGTAATTTTCTCATATTTTAAATTCATTTATCCATTATCTCTCCGTAGAATGACATGCAACTGTCACTGTTTGACAGGGAGACTTGCCTTGCTAAAAAAAAGAGATTTGAGTCGAATGAAGAAGTCATTACCGAAACAAACGCGTATTTTGAGAGCCTTGAGAAAACCTATTATTTGGAGGGAATAAAAAAATTAGAAAAACGCTGGGCTAAATGTATCGAGCTAAAAGGTGATTATGTAGAAAAATAAAACGTTCATTTGCCGAAAAAAAATTTGTTTTATTCAAAAAGACACTGACTTATCTAACCGCCCTCTTACCTTGGACCAAAGCAATGTTTATCGGTGGTACAAAATGTTCTCAGAAGGCCGAGAAGATGTGAAAGACGATAAGCATGCCGGATGCCCGAGCATATCAACAACAGACGTAAACGTTGATGAAGAGAAGAAAAGAATATTGGCCAATTGTCGAATCACCATTAGAGAAGTTGCTGAGAACCTAAACATATCGACTGGCTCGTGCCATTCGATAATTCCTAAATATTTGGGCTATACTTATATATATATATATATATATATATATTAAACATTGTAATTGTATGGTTGCTACAAATGAAAGATGTGCTATTTATGAGAAGTACTCATAAGTTTACGTCTGACCATTGAACATTACCGGCTCTTCCTCTGTGGGCCTCGTCCTGGTATCATCAACCATCACTGCCTTGTTGCTGTGGTGACTGGATTTAGATTCCTTCGTTGCAGAAGCCGGAGTCACGCCAACCGTTCCGCCCACAGCTGATGAGACACCCGAAGGATTCGTGTGGGCGTGGGGACTTACTGTCGCCTTGCTGCTGACCCTCTGCGGTAACGCAAGTAATCTCGATAGTATTGAAGTGTTCTCGGCCTGGATAGGAACCACAAAAAGGCAGAATCATTACAATGCTGATGGTTGATACGAACAAAATCCGTAATAATATTATTAGCAGGACTCGCATAAGTCGTGCATAAACAGCTAAGCATCAGAATTACCTTTTCTTCTTCCCTAATTTTATCTCCATGAAATTGCACATCTTTCTTGCAAGTGGGCATTGATTTCTTCAACGCAGAGGCAGGGACTGAAGGAATCACATCTACTTCCACGGCTAACGATTCTTCTCCCACATGAATCTCGTCTGCAATACGACTGATTGTAGTTTGCCTGCTTCTCCGATGAGGTAACGGAAGAGGACCCGATACTATTGAATCATTCTCAGCCTGGACAGGAACAGTAGAAAATGGCTTTGAAAAATTAATTCTCTTTGAATCCGACAAGGGTCTATTCAATTGTACCACTATGAAATATACATGTTACCTGAATACAATAGCAATTAGAAGCGTTTGCGACATATTTTCATGCAATCCAATTCTTTTCTGAACAAATTGGTCAAGACGCTTGTCACTTAGCAGGGGGAAACGTCACATTGGAGACATTATCACAGGTGTAGGAAAAATTTCGTCACATAAAATCAATGACCTATGTATAGCCTCAGTAATAAATCAGTCGACAGTATCAAGTATTCCCTGCCTGGACACGTTGCCACAGTAAATACCATCGACAAATACATAGTGATATTGTAAATAAACAGGCATGTAACTGACTATAAAAGCAAAAAATGGTTTGTTACATTAGTTCAACGTGCATTCATGAAAAACCTGGAAACCAGAAACCATTAATTCAATGTTTCATGCAATCGAAACAGATATTTCTCATCAATCATGTAAAGAGAGACAATCACCTGATTAAGACAGTATAAAAGTCATGGAAATCAATTTTTGTCTGGTCAAAGGGTCGTACTGTCTTTAATCCAACTTCCCACAGTGAGAAATCTTACGTTGTGCATATAAACTTTAGAGAGTTAGATAAAATTTCTTTGAATGCAATCACATAGATTAGAAAATAATAGCTCTACATAAAATCTATGAATATATTATAGCATAGAAAACAAATCAACAGTGGTGTTCCATCGAGTTAATACAGAAATTATAGCTGCAGATGAATTGATCAATTTTTTTTTACGGTTTGAGTGATTAATTCTAAGCTAAATAAATACAAAAAAAACAGCAATCCTAGTTATAAATGTACTTTTCTTTATCATTCGACGATATTAAAATGATTATAAATCAGTAAAATCACAAAAACTTTGCGAACTTTATTGATTATATCAATATTTATATGAGTTTCCAGCATAATTCCTAGTGAACTATTGCATTATTTGGAATGATTAAAAGAGAAAACAGTTAGTTTCCTTAACCCCTTGTACTGAAATGATGAATGTAGCTCACCATCAACTCCTGATGCCAAATTGTACAATGATGAGTGTAGCTTGTCATCGGATTTTAATGTTTTTCTGCAATTTAGGGGAACTATATAAACAACTTGAGAGTTAAAGAATGATAAGCCATCTGTAATGCATTAGAGAACTTGCATTTTAATGAAATGTAATGTAATGGAGGAAATAAAATGAATTTATACGAGAAGTGGTAGCTGTTTTGACAATGTAACTACGGGAAGAGGGTTCTTTAGTTGCTGTCTTCACTGGACCCTTCGTACAGCTTCTTCCAGGTCATCTTCGCAGAGTTGCACATTGCCACCAATTGAAATATAATCAGTTTTTGATGGTGATAAACCAAGACGAGCAGTATAATTTCTGAAATCACTTGCTAAACCCGTTTCCTTTAGTGGTGAATACATCCTCCTTCCCCTAAAAATTTGAGTTAAGCATAAATATTTGCAACTATTGATATCAGTTGAACGTTATCATCGGTATGTTGTGTTATTACACGCTGACCACAGATACGTACACATTAGTTGCGGGTAAAGGGGATCCGGTCACTCTCCAGCAATACGCAATTGTTTGGAGAGAAATATCCTTCCAAGAATCTTCCATAGCACGAATTGCGTGCAAGATGGTCCATTTCAGAATTTTGTGACTTCCCCATTTCTTCCCACAAATATAAAGAAGATTAATTTGAACAAAGAAATGAATTTTGTAATAATACTGACCACTTGAACGATTGGAAAGCATAAAAAAGTGTGTACAGACCGATCATGCATAGGTAAAATTGTACAAGTCTCATCCGGTACATAACTTTAAAAATTTTGAATGACACCCCTATCCAATGGTTGAGCTTTACTTGTATTATTCAAAGATTGAAAGACAATACGTATATCGGGCAAATGTAAGTTCTCGAGATGTTTGTGGGAGCTTGGATTGTCCAGCATGAGAAAAATCTTCCTATTTTCACCAGCCGTTCTTCACCACAAATCTGCAGGGAGGTAATGTTAAAACTTTGTCAGCCAACCTGATGAGGCTTTGAAACCCTCGACGTTATTCCCAAGGGAAATTTCTTCTGCTTTCTGAATTAAAATAGGGTGACTGTCGGCTAGGTTACCTTGACGGCATTTGCAAAAAAAAAGCATGCGTGTAATTTTCAACGTGAATAAATCTAGTGCCTCACAGGGTCTTCATCTTGAGCGATATACTCCTCCTGCTGCTTTCTCTCGAATTTTTTCACGATTACTGAGAATTTGTCGAAAAGAACGTGTCGATAAGGAAACTCAAAAGTATTTTGGCCACTAACGTCTTTCTAAATTGTGTTCACCGTGACATCATTTATCATCCTCAGTCTATCGTCCAAAGGTATACCTTTCCTAGATTTCTACGGTACCGATGGATCCATTTTTCACGAATTTTCACTGAACTTGTCCCAACTTGAGCTTTTTTTAAGTGGTTTGCGAGAGTAGTTGGGCGGTACATCTTGAGTAAAAGGCAGTGAGATAACAAAATGGGTCGGATGGAGACAGCAGAGACCAGTGGCATGAGACAGCTGCCGGAGAGACGGGAGAGAAGCAGTGAATGACGGGGAAGTATCGTCCGGCGAAAATGAAGGAGGAGTAACAGATGCCAAGGAGTTTGAAGATTCATTTCTTCCCAGCGTTTCTTCCACGTCTGTCCATGTTGAGGGAACAACAGTTTCCCCAGCGTTGTAACTAGCAACTTCAGGTCTGAAGTGGTCTCTGCAGATTTTGACCGCCTATGTATACACATCTAAGACTCGCAAGCTGTGCTCAGATCGGTTCTCAGGTGGGTGCATTTTCATTGGTTGTTTCAACAGATTTTTGGAGGAAACGTCTCCAAGATTTGGAGAGGGTGTAACTCTATTCTGTTGTATTGTATTATATATCGTTCTGCTCTATTGTATCTTTTTGTAATCGTCTTTGTTCTTGGCCGTTTCAATGGCTTCGCATATCAGCCGGGGGGAAAGTGGCATTTTTCTCTCTCGATCAGTTTGTCTTCTTCGAAAACGATGTTGTGGTTCTGGCCTTCCCAGAAATGCTCAGCGATGGCTGAAAGGTGTGCTTGTTTATTTTTTGTCGACCTTTTGTGTTCTTGGATCCAGATTTAAAGTGCCCACGTGGTTTGTCTGATTATAAGCCTTCCCCGCAGTCGCATTTGACCTCGTACACGGCACTTTGGGTTTCCATCGGCAGTAGATCTTTCGCTCGGCATAGAAGGCCAGCAGTCTTGGTTATGCAGGTGTGTCCGGTGACGACATTGTGCTTTGCAAGGACTCTGGATATTTTCCTCGTGGTTCGACCAACGTAGTCCATTACGGCAAAGGTGGCGTTCGACTTATTCCCCGTGGTGGTTGTCTCGTGGTTCCTTCTTGATGCCAAAATTATGTTTTTCTCCCACCCTTCGAGCAGCTCAGTAAATAGCTTCTCGTTGAAAGCCATTGTTTTGAAAAATTTTGAGTAGATGTCGTTTCTCACTTTCAATTGACTCGTTGTCTCAGATGGAGAGGGCTCGGTTAAAAAAAAGAGTCTGGGTGACGGCCGTCTTCCGCCGAGGATTGGTGGTTGTGAGGCAGCATTCAAATATCGATCGTGTGTCCTTTTTCTTCCAGTATACTGTGTGGCCCAGAGTTCCGTCGTCTTTCTCTTCACTAATACATCTAGAAAAGGTAGCTGGTTGCTTTCTTCAACTTCCACAGTGAATGCAAAGAAGTGGCGACTTCGGGCATTACTAATACATTCCCCCAATGTACTGACTTCCGAAGAAGAGGCAGGACAAGGAACTGGACCAAGGCTGCCACAGTAAAGGCTCAGAAAGAATTTCAGGGAAACCCGACCTGGCCCCAGAACTGCCCGGGCTCCATTCATATACCCTCGGCGAAGTACGATAACACCCATCAACGACTGAATTATTTCTCCCATCCCCTAATTAGTTGCCACTTCCGGTCGAGTGATGCATCTTGTCTCCAGACATGTTAAAACTGTTCCCAAGCATCGAAAACGGTGGCGTGTTAAGTGCACGTGTCCCACGTTCAAGTAAGCGGGGAACCGGAAAGAAAAGGGAAAAGTTCAAGCGTCATAAATGTTTCACCTTTGCAAATCAGAATGGGCCAGAGAACCAGGACATGTTTTAACCCTTTTGCACCTAAAGACGCACCCGTGCATCGGAGATTTTTCCACGCAAACGACCGAAGGACGCACTGGTGCGTCGGACTTGACCGTGGCGTGGGCAGGTAACCCAGGTATAAAATGTGACCCTTCTGTAACCCCAACTCCGCGGGACTCAAACCCTTTTTCCAGTCAAAGGGTGCTCCTTTTACTCGGCCCTCGGACCTTTTTCCATCCCCCTCTCCTAGCAGGTAGTCGGCGGTCATCATATTGTTTTTCAGTTGTTTTCCTAAAAAATTATTTGTTAATTTTGTCATAAATATAGCTGATGAAACGATCCTAATTTATTTTTAAGACCATATCCCAATTTTAAGTGAAGTTCCAGGGTTAACATTAACGTTGTTTTTGAGAAAAACTTGGCTCGGAAAACTTCTTGGCGAGATCGCATATTTCGTAAGGTAATGTACTAAAATCGTTAATAATGACAGTAGAATTTAATTTTAAAAAATAATTTTTGAGAGAAAATCAAAAGATAACCATTTTGCAAAAACAAAATATTTAATAATATAAAATTTATGTTTTGAGCATAAACACTGGAATAAAATATAACTGACCACGGACTCGTACTGAGATGGGAAAGCCGAAAGAGGCCGAGGGTCGCGTCCACCTAATTACCCTTGTTTCTATTTTATAGGAGGCTACCTTGATTCAAGAGTTTATAGACAAGAGCTCAGTAGTTAATACTGGGCGTGAGGAAATTCACACATTACACTTGTATCAGCGATGACACAAAGGTTAACAAAATGATTTTTAAAATTTTGTATGCATGTCGATCTCGGATGTCAATACTACATTCCATTGTTCGCCGAACAGACAGTGCGTGTCTGCCTGCGCGACACAAGACAACAGACTCACCCGAACCGCTCGATCGGCACGGGGGACGGCGTCCTGACGGGAGACGGCGGCATCTGAACCCCGCCAAGGTGCTGACCCCCCGAACCGGACATCAAGTATCCGCCGCCGGGCATGAGACCGGCCGCACCGCCCCTCGAGTGGTTACCGTGGTTCCCCCGCGCCAAGACGACGCCGGCCGCATTGTCGTACTGGTGACGCTGCGTCGAATCCTGGTGCTCCCCGTTGACGGCATCGTGCGGGGGACCGAGGGAGTCCGGTATCATGTGCATCTCTGGGCGAATGACGACTCCTGCACGCCTTGTTCGTTTTGTTGTTTTTGCGTGAGGCGGGAGGAGAAACAGGATATGATTTATCCCCCGTCGAACAAGTTCACACAACGGACAAAATTACATTGGTTCAATTATGGTACACTGATCGCTGGAGGTTTTAGAGACACATGGTTTCGGTGAATAAGTATGAAAAAGGTTATTTTGAGTTTGCCATACTTGGAAATTTCATTTGAATCCTGATTTCAATTAATTTCAATTTAATTCATGATTTCATTTGAATATTTCTGTGCTCAACCATTTCCCGTCATTGAACTTCTCCGATAGATATCTCTGATAAACCACAGATGAGCATAAAATACCTCTGAATGATGAAGAATATCCTTGTTTTAAATAATATTACCTCCAGTTTACTGAAGAATACTTACATTTAAAGTAGAATACTTCCTTTTTAATTAAGAATATTACCGTCTTACGAAGAATAACTTCCTTAAAAAGTCTGTCGGCGAACTTCTTGGATAAACGTTCGATAAAAACCTCCGATAAACGAAAATACCACCATTGGACAAAAAATACCTCCGAATAATGGATCATACCCTTGTTTAACGAATATTACCTCCGTTTAGCAAAGAACACCTCCATTTTTTCTGTTTAACGAGGAATACCTCCAATTAATGTAAAATACATCCTTTTGTCGAAGAATATCTCCGTTTCACAAAGAACATTACCTCCACTTAACGAATAATACCTCCTTTAAACGAAATGTACCTCCTTTTAAGCACGTTCACCCATGTGTGCTGGGCTAATACAGGAGATTTTCTTACAGCCGTGTGCTGTACAAAATACAGCTCTTTTGTGTCTTTCGACAAGACCTTTTCTCCACGTATAAAGGATGACCCCTTTCGGAGAGCGATCCAGGTTATCGAGAAATAAGAAGGCCAGGCTGATTGTCAACTCTATAGAGGGGAATTAAGTTGGAACAGGCGGGAGAGTTTACTTACCAGGGAAGCATCTCACATATAGGGGAAATGGTTAACAGGACGTTAGACGAAGATCTGCATCAGCAAAAGAGGAGGCCTTTGCAAAAAGAAAAGGAGTTGAAGACAGGGGGTCATTGAGTGAAGACTAAGGAAGAAAAGATTAGCGAAACCCCTCGTATACCGAGAGTAGCATCATCATATATATGAATCCGAATCCTGGGCCACTGGAGGAAGGATGATGAGCATAGATTGGAGTCTTTTGAGATAAGACGTGGGTTTGAGGTAGGTGCGGTGGTCAGAGAGACAGGAAAACTAATGAACGAGTGTTGAGAATGGTATATACTACTGTGATCAAAAAGTAAGGTGAAATTGTCATTTAAAACTCCCGGGCATTAGGAAGGCAGGTAAAATTTTTTTTCCTAGGTTGGTAGGACTGTCTATAACAATTGCCAAGCGTCTGTTTGTCAAAAGGTTTACCTATCTCCGAGTTACACGTGTTTCACTATGGGCGAACAACTCTTGGTTCCTTCATCACGATAATGCACCATGTCATACTGCATTGGTTCTTCGCGACTTTCTTTGCCAAAAAACTCGACTAATATCGTTCCGCAACCACCTTATTCGCCCGATTTGGCTCTGACCGACTTCTGGCTATTCAGCAAACTCAAAAAGGTCAATGCGGGGACGCCGTTCTGACACGATTGAGGAGATAAAAACCGAATCAAAGAAGGTCTTGAAGGCTATTCCTGGAAAAAGACTATTCCGACTGTTTCGAGGACTGGAAAAAGCGTTGGGAAAAGTGCGTTTTATCGGACGGGGATTACTTTTGAAGGGGGGATGGAATTGATTTGGAAGAATAAATAAAGAATTTACATATTATAAACAATTTCACCTTACTTTTTGATCACAGTAGTGTATATAAGGGGAGGTATTTTCCACATGAAGTCCAAAGAAGGCAGAGGGGGAGGAGAAAGGTTTGAAGATGTTTAAGGGGAAGAATACTCAAAGGGAGAGAGAGGCCAGAATGCGTTGTCTGAAGAAGATTGTATGTACAGAGAGGGTAGAATGTTATATGGGTGAGATAGGAGGGGTTAGGAAGAGAGAGAATAGGAATTATATATGATTAGAATGATAGGTTGCGGTGGGAAGTATATGCAGGTTTGTAGAAGGATTAAGTAGGAGGTAGTGGTGAAATCAGACTGGTGACTTATCAAAAACCTACCTTAACTGGTAGTGCATACTTCATCATTACGCTTAATGTATATTTCTTGTAAAAAAATGTACAACTTTCGCTCCTTTCAACATGCCTCTTTATTAACTTTATTTCTACATCATTTGTAGCACATATATATTTTTTTAAATTGTCACATGAGTTTGGGCGGAAGGTGAGACTTGAAAAGCTGGGAATCTTAGCCAAGATAAAGACTATATATAGCTAGATATATTAAAGTATGAAATACCCTAACCAATACGAAGCCCCAAACGAATACTTTTGCATGTAACATGTATGGGCGTTTAAAATGAGGAGCCGGAGGTAAAAATGAACTTGTACGTTAAGGTTGTTTTTTAATGTTACCTGAACAACGTTTAAAAGTCCATATTACATCACTTGAATAATATACCCGGACGACAAATAGATATTCTACACATATCTAAATCATCTCTATAAATGTCCATCCATAAATGATCTACCAGTACTTAAGGTTCCTCACGAAATATATAAATTTATTACTCAACTGGTTTCACTACAACGTAGCGTCTTCAGGAATGAGGCACAACAAAGAGAGATTTGTACCTCATTCCTGAAGAGTGCTACAGCGTAGTGAAACTAGTCGAGTAATAAACTTATATTTTGTGCGGAACGCAAAGTTTTTATTTCTGCTGTTATCAACATGGATTTCCACAAAGTCTCGGCCTTAACCATTTCTTGGCTCTACCAATAGATTAGATATATGACTTTCGGGACAATAATATCTCTATCAGATATCTTTTTTTTTAAAATATATAATTTTTCACTTGCGAAAAGGAACAAACGTACTCCGTATTTTTTTCCACTTGATTTTAAAATTTGGTACAACTAGTTTCAACGCTACAGCGTCATCATCAGGCACCAAATGATACGCCGAGGTACCTGATGATGACGCCGTAGCGTTGAAACTTGTTGTACCAAATAAAAGATCAAGTGGAAAAAAAAACACGGAGTACGTCTGTTCCTTTTCTCAGAAATTGATTTCCACATAGTTTTATGCCTGATAATATGGAATTTAATTTTTCGCTTGTCTATCTTTTTTTTAACCGAGCGTAAAAAAAAGAATTCTAAATCCCGTTGAGTCGAACCGATTTGCGTGAATAAATTTCACGAAAAAGAAATGTGTACTACTGCTACTACTACTTCTTTAGTTCCTCCTCCGTCGTACTCGTGATATCCTCCAGGCGTTTGGTCCTTCGTATCTGTCGTGCAGCGGTTCCAACCTCTGATTCCTCTTAAATTTACTTAGCTTGGCGGGGTCGGAAAACTTGAAAAACGACGGTGCAAATTCGACGAGCCACCTTGGGTCCACCACCGTCACCCCGCGTGCGTATTCCTTGGTGGTCTGCACCGACTCGTGGTAGATGACCCAGTCTGGTTGGCGGTTGAACAGGGCGCTCGAAGGGTGTATGCAGACAAGTTGGCCGTCGACCAACGTCCTGTAGCCCTCCTGGGGATCCTTCTTGGCTGCGTTGCGGAAGAACCCCGAGCAAACGGCTTTCTGCACCCGGACGGCGTCCCTCCCGCACGAAACCACGTCTAACTTGTGCCTGTCCATGATGCAAAGCAACTGCTTCCGAACGTCCCGAGCTTTTGAGAGGGCCCGTGCCTGGACAAAGTTTTCGCGACACCACGCGTTGGAAAATCTGTTGCCCTTCCAAGAGTTGTACACGGCGAGCAACGTCAAATGATCCCCCTCGGGCCGATCGAACCTGGCCTTCTTCCGATCCGCGAGGGCTCGCTTGTCCCCGGGCCTGTGGAAAACGTTCTGGACCGAGAGCATCGATACGACGGTCAAGACCTCGTCTGAGCACCGGAGGCGGACGGACGCGATGAGCACCTTGGAAAGATTGGGCTCCAAGGGAAACTCCGCCATCCTCCTCCCGAGACGCGTAAGGAGTCCCTCGTCGTCCAAGGCACCGAGAGAATGCAATTGCTCCAGGGCCGCCGTCAGGGACGCCGCGGGAGGAGCATCCATGAAGTCGAAGTGGAGCAGATCGTCAATTCCCATGGTTTTCAACCGCAGCACCGTGGTGGCCAAATTGGTCCGCAGAATCTCCGGTACGGACGCGGGCAGCATTTCGTCCCGGTAGGCCCTCTCCGTGTACAATCGGTACGTTCTGCCGGGGCCGGTCCGACCGGCTCGTCCGGCCCTCTGCTT
>WURS02455401.1:0-13924 GCA_011762765.2 Rhinocypha anisoptera
GGTACGAATCTCAGCAACGAAGGCCTTCTCTCGGCGGCCGAGCAAGCTGAACCACACCGACTAATTCATGTGTGATGCGAAGAGTCCTCGGTGGTGTAAATCACGCCTCAACTAGATATTGAGGAGGTCCGGTTTTCGAGTCCAGGCTGAGGATAAAACTTTTTCTCATATGAATTTGTCGGTTTCCATCATATATTTTCATCCACATTGTGTTCGTCCTTTTATGTGTTACTACCCTTTTCCTTATTTACTATCATTGAATGTGTTATATGTATATTTATTAGTATATATATATATATTTTTTTTTTAATTTTTTTATTAAATTCTTGAAGAGGTGCTCAATAACCATAGACCTCAAAGAAAAAAACAAAATACTAAAAATTAATAATAGTAGTAACTACTCGAAATAAAATGAACAAAAAAAATCGTATTCATACAAAATATTTTTTTTAATTTTATATGAAAATGAATCTCAATTTTGATCTGGGAACCAGTGAATCGTATTACCCTAAATTGTATCTTTGGTCATATATGATTCAATTCCAGGAAGAGAGCACCAAGATGACACCCACTATGTCAATACGACCAATAGTGTTCGTGTTCAGGTTAAAATCGATATTATGTTCCCAATATCACTGGGGGATCTGTTGCCAATTCTATTTTACGGAATAAATAAATAGGAAAAGTCAAAAATACAGGTGGAGAAACCCATTGTATGCCTGCCCAATGAAGACACACCAGTACGCATTTCAAATTATAGAAAGAAATGAGTCATAATAGTGGCGAAAGAAGACAGCTATGCCAGGAAAACCCCGGAGTGTCCGATTATATAAAAAAAACATTAATTATTAGCACCATGGAACCGGATATCTAGAATCGATAATTGCAGTCTACGCTTTCGTGTGTAAAAGTAGTAGGGTGATAGGGGAAAAAAGATGGCTGAGGCGCAACCAATCGGAGAGTTCAGACACCAGGGACTGTCACCGAAGGATATAAGAGGCGACGCGGAATAAGCCGGGATCATCAGAGTGGGGATGTGGACGAAAACTATTGCTCACACGCTCGAATGCCTTGCTAAAAACACGCGGCAGATGTTAAAATACGATATTTTTTGTTAGATATGAAGAGAGAGAGAGATAGCTTGGGCCCGTTCCTCCGAGAGAAAATGTGCTTTCCTAACACAGGTGCATGCTTTTCACTCTTTCGTGACTTTATCTAAGACTCAAACCAAATAGCGATGGAATTCACTTAAAAATATTCATTCAATTTAAAATAAAAATAATACCGAGTCGGAAAAAAAAGATATTAGAACCGTAAAAATTCCCATGCTTTATCGACGCCCTGAAGGCAGCCGGCTACTACTACACATTATGAGTTTTTAAAGAAGTCCCCTGTTAGCGAGATACGAGAGAGAGTGAGCATGGCGCGGGACTTATTAGAGAAAATAAATGCTGCCTGATCCCTAATAAGTAAGGAGGTACACCACGTGGCTATACACTAAAAGGACTCATCAAAGTTGGTGAAAATAAGACAACCATGCCTACACGTCTAAGTTGAATAAACATATTTGAATCCTTAACTCGTATAGGTTCAGCCACTCCTCTGCTACTGCAAAACACGGGCTTTTCATGATGTAATTCCCTATATCGTGTATACTAATTAAATTAATAAGGGATACTTAAATGCGAATTACCTCTCACCGTCCTTTTATTCGGCCAATGGTCAAAGGGGAAATTAATATTTCTCTCTACCTAAATAAATATGGCCCACCAAGCGTACGATTACGCATACATATATATATATATATATTTACTGTGAAGAAGATGGTTATTACACACACACACACACATATATATAACGTCTTAGGCCAAAGGAAAAAACATTTCAACTGTAATTTGTACGCGTATGGGAGTCCCTTTCATGTTAAACACTTTTTAATGTAGCCTCTTAATTGTATGCCGAAAATTTAAGCCATGAGTACCACTTCTACGGTAGAAATCTTTAGATGACGCTTCCAGGATTTTTTACCTTTCTGTACGGAGATACATGATCATAAGCGGGTAAAGTGGGGGAGGGTAAACCAGAGATAGTTAAAGGAGATGTCCTGGAAGAGGCAAGACTCTTTATTTATTTAAACGGATAAGGAGGAATACTCTTCGGCGGTTGCATCACCCCATCGCCAATGTAATACCATAACCCTGCCAGTTAAAATGTTTAAGGAATCTATGCATTCATGAAAAAAATTAAGCCTAAAGTCGAATAGATTTAATCTCCCAGTTATATTAGAATTACTCACTTTATATGCCAAATATTCTTTTAAAAAATTATCTATTTGCAAACTTATTAGATTACGAAATCGTTTTGAATTTGGAGCTACGAAAATTAATTTCTGACACTTTGTGTACTACAAACAAAGAATAATGCCCAAACAAACGTCGAATGTTAATAACACTTTTTTAAACTGTTGTTATTTCCTATATAACGACTCTTCTAAGATATAGTAATTCTAAAACTTACCAACTATAATTGTTATGGCAAACCTTTCCCAAAATTACTTCATACCCTTTTAAATCACATATTATTTTATTTTTAATTATTTTAAACAGCTAATGGGATGAGACCCTGAATGAAATTAGAATAAACAGTTATTTCATGTGGAATATATTTCGCCTGTAAATTGACGACCTAAAATAATAATTTCCTTTATAAGGGGGAAATGAGTTATAAAACTAAGGAAAAAAGTGAAATTCTCGTGTGAAGATGGCGTAAATGAATGAAAGAATTTCCAAAATCGAATTTATTTATCCCCTACAAAAATAAATTCCTTTATCCCCTGCGTCTTGGTACCAGAAGAGCTTGGAATTTTATGTCAGAATAATATTTTCAAAATTATTATAACGCATAAATTTTATTTTTTATATATTTTTCATCATAAATGTATGTAGTTCACCGCGAGTTAATGTATTTTTTAATCCGTATGTTCCTCAACAATAAGAGAGCATCAGCGAAACAAAAGAGTGCAAATATTGTTTCAAATTATGAGGAGCGGAAGAAAAATATTATTTTATTATAAAACTCAATTCCAAGCCTCCGCTTTCAAATATCTTACATTTCCAATTATTTCAAAGTATCATATTACTTTACCTTAAAGAATTACATCAAATATATTAAATGGCCCTAAAACTTGAAATTCATTTAAATAAATATTAATTAAAAATATATATATTTTCCTTTTGAATTACCTCCCTTAGCTAAAGTTTCCTGTTCCATTAACCATTACAATACAGTTATTACTTGAATAGAATCTTGATGAGTTTTTCGGCATAAATAAATTTCAACAAAATATGGATGAAAAATGGTAAAAGATTTGTAAACAATAAGCATTGTAAGGTGTTGAATGGAAGTAAGCTTAAGTAATTCAATAACCCGTTCCCCTAAGTAGGCAATTCGTGGAAAATGTTAACCTTTCACGAATCCACTCATTGAAGGTAGCTACATGTTGACAACAAAGTACTGGAAACGTTCACACAACAAGGAATTACCCCTCAATTTCTTCAGTTTTTCAACAATTCCATGTACGATTTTTCATCAATTAGTGTTGAAAAAGTACTCAATATATATAAAAGTCGCAGTCAATTAGGGAATACTGAAGAAGAATGATTTAATAAAATAGCGGATTTTAAAAATATTACACCCTGCCATCTGAGTTCCGTGATGACCCAAAATAACAGCAAGAGGTTATTGTATAATAAAAAGCATCTTCCAGGCCCAATATGTATCCATTCCCGTATCATCTAGAATATGAGACTTTCAAAGTATTCTATACCTCATGCTGTTTTGGAACCGAAGCGAAATAATTTAATTAAAACCGGCATGAAAATTGATATCTAATAGGGAGCGTGAGGACGAAATAGTTTGTATTCCAGGCGAGGTACTTTTGGTGTGTCAAACTCTAAAAAAAGATAGAACTGAATAAACTACATGAAAATTGGTGGAATATCTCCACCTTCTCTCCCTTATCGTCCTTACCGCTCAGTCCTCTAAAAACAAAATTTTATCCTTCATCCCACAATTCTCTGAATGCATGGAATCCGAGTACGTTTCCCTCCGAAAACTGTAACGACCAGTTTTCCGCCAAACGACCTGGAGATGACGTCATAACACCGAGATCTCGGTTGCCAAATGAAAGACTTCTTTCGAGTTTGTAAGTGTGCAGTGTGTTTTTGTATATCTCTGTAGGGCACCACGCCGCCTGTTATCATCTTTAGCCATTAAGGGACGTCCCTGCGAGGATTTTCTTTTTTTCCCAGTGGATTTCTACGCTTTTAAGGATGGAGACTGAGCTTACCATCTTGGTTTTATAAAATCTCCTATAATAAGCTTCATCTTGTCTACCCCTCGGGTGGGCTCTTCGGTTCGATATTCTGCATAAATACACAAAACCTAAAAACGACGCAAGTATAGTTCCAAATGTAATGAAGTACCTTTTTCAAGGAATAAGTAGGGAATTGCCAGTTTTTCATCTTGCTAGAGGGAAAAAATGTCGGATGTTAAGATCCTGAAGAGCGTTTTAATAAATAACAAATGTAAATCCTACGTTACAGAAGAGTGGGGCTAAGAAAAATTACATGTCCTTCGAAAATGTTGTTTATCATCTTGGACGTATTACACATTGTCATTCTATAAGTGATTCTTCTGCCAAACACGAAAAATCGACGTTAATTTGTGAGTACTTCAGTGAGGCTTTTCATTTCATCATTTCTTTCGTAACAGAATGTGGTTTTCCCTATTTAGAGCATAAGCAGTGTCACGAAATAAACAAGATTCCCCATCCGAATGTCATACCTGGGAATATTCAGGAAAATCTTTAAACTTATCCACACAAAGATTGACGACAATATATTGGGGATGAAGAAACTGGGCGGGAAAGTACGATAAGGATTTAGGACATGAGTTTGAGGGAGAGTTGCCAACATAGAGAGAGAGATTTATATTTGCGCTTCGGTCTCCTGTCGTGGGAAACGGGGAAGACAATTCGATTCGATTCGAGAAAGTGGGAATGAATGGGAGTAAGGAACGATATAACGATTGAGAGGTTGGGTAAATCATGGGGAAAGAAATCTGGCCGTGCACTCTGCAGTGACTTATGATAATGGTCCTAGAACGTAGTTGAAAAATTGACTGCATGAATGAAATAACTGAATGAATGAACAAAAAGAATTGTGTTGAATCCAGGACTTTATAGGAATTGGCAACGTACGAACAGTCAACAAGTAGTACAGGAGATATTTAATTCGTGGAGTAAACGTATAAGATCTCTGCGAACCGCTGCTGAGTAACAAGGCATAGTTCCTAATGAGGTACCGTTATTAGTCCATAAAAGAACATAAATCATCAGGATTGAGAGGATATAACATTAAAAATGGAAATACGTATTCCATCAAAGCTCGAAAAGGATATTTTTGATTAAGAATAATAAGAATAAATAAATATTTATTGTTCTTGGACTTTGGTCCACTAAGAACATACAACAGGTATACATCATTTTAGTGCTCGAATATAGAAAAAGTACAAGTAAGAAGTAATGAGGACAATAAAGAGAATCAAAAAAATAATTCAGATCAGTCAAATTTGTAATATATCCTGTTGTAGCATTTTAATAAACAATTTATTTTTAAAATCCAAGAGCGATTTTCAATATTTATAGAAAAAGGGGTAATATTCCAAATCCTAGCCTCTACAACAGAAAAGAATTTGTTAAAGGTAGAGACTCGGTGCTGCGGAACGATTAAATAATGTGGTGGCATTCAAGTTGCAACATGTCTCTTTTTCTCCTGGGGCTGGAAAAATTGCATGATATATTCAGACAGCTACATTTGAAAAGTTTATACAAAAAGAGTGAAGCATAAAATCCCTCCTTGTTTTACATTTAAGTCATCTTAATCTAGCAAGATGAGGGGAATATGATCGTCTTTATTTAAACCATAAATGAACCTGACACATATATTTATTTTCCGTTGAAATAATTATATTAATCTCTTCAGTTAGTTCATGATAAACAAGGCAACAGTAATCAATATGGGGGAATATTAACGAAGGTACAAGTTGCTAGCAGGTATTAGGGGCTAGATGGTTTTTATGAGTTTTTAGCTGAAACAGGATCATATTAATGTTATTGCAGATGGTACCAACAATAATCTTAGGGACAGCATTTAGTTTCGCTGGAATTAAGGAAAAAACTATTATCTACAGCCGATGAATTGATGGCTTGTACATCTTGATTTACTTTGGAAACTACTAAGGAAGTATTGTAGTGAGAAAAGTTTTAAAAATTCAAGGGAACATGATCCTTGCTTAGAGACCCAACAGAAAAAGTGTCAAGAAATTTAATACCAATAAAAGAAGATTGAAATGTTAATAGGGAATTCAGTTCAATGTTTATTTGGGAAGGAGAAGGACAATTTGTCAAAATATGAAAAAATCTCAGATTGTTTATACGTTTCTTTTTTCAACGAAATAATTATTTTTTTCAAAATTTTATGCATTAATTGTCAAGGAATTCACATCCGCGGAACCTGCTGGAGGCGGAACAAGAGATCAGGTTTCTTAAGAGTTTCATACCAAGTGTGGTGACATTTGGTGACGAAGTATGAGGCTAGAAGATGAACATGATATAGCAGCTTTAAATATCACAGTAGGAAAACATTCATAAAAGTAAATACGAAAGAAGAATTGGTTTAAATGTATGGAGTATCAACGGCTAAGTTAGGATAGACTCTAGGAATGAATGGAAGGTACGATGTAGAAATTGAGGACACAGGACTTTCACAATAAATAGTACCTACACCTATAATAATTAAGGTGTAAAAAATTGACTTTCTGAACGAAATTAAAAAAGATTATAAACGTATTCCTGGAAGGGACCATTGGGTATTCATTTTTCTGAAAAATGTATCCCTCCTCACTCGTTACCGGTTTCTGAGAGCACCTAAATCTGATTACCATGCCATTGTAATCAACTAATAAAGTAGCTGTAATGTACTTAGTATAAATTAAATAATATTTCTTTGAAATTTCTTTATTTTTAAAAAATACGGGGAAACTTAAACGTGATACGGAAAATTGTGATACAAGAAATAAGTAAAACCGCTTTTGGCCACCAGAAATTTTTAACTGAAAATATCATGACACGGTAACCTGTCCTGCCTGGAAATTCACCTTCAGAACGATACTGGGTTTAGAACATCTTGGATATTAATTAACATACAACTTTGAAGAGTCATTAGCCTAATTTCGTGTCAAATATGAGTTAAACAAATCCTATTTCCCATGGCTTGGTGTCTAATTTATTTAACGCCAAAAGGTTAATAGAGATTGCAGAAATACTCTTCGATTACCACAAAGCTCTCTTTGTTTTTTTTTATTTTTTCCCCGTGTGTTCAGCAACCGTGTGCAGTCCCACCTCGGCTAACGAAGATAATGTGTTCCTTAACCCCATCCTTAAGCCAAAATCTTCATTAACCGAAATATTTGCTAGCAGAGACGTGATTTTCTGATGGTCTCTATAGCAAATCGTTGAACTCGTTCTGGATGCAGCTCAAATTTAAAGAACAGTGATATTAAATAGTTAAGAAAACACTGATTGGGAAAAAACTGCCGGCTGGATTAGTCGAGTGGGTAGTGTGCGGGCCTTATAACCCAAAGGTCGCGAGTTCGAATCCCACATTGGCCTGGATTTTATGTTTGTGTTAAACTAACATTCGTGAATGGTTGGCGTCAGCGAGGAAATGCGGCCGTAAAATCACGTGCCACAACCACTTAACGAAACGAGCCTAAATTAACGGGGAAAAGGCTAAGAAAAAATACAGGCAGAAACCCATCAAAGGCTGACGTGAATTGTATCGAAAATTCGGCTCCCTACCCGGCTGCGTTTGTAAGCGTGCGCATTCACTTAACAGTTGTCAGCCGCGACCGAAAAACGGCGAAAAATCACTTCGTTAAACGAAAAATTCGTAAGCTGAGTTACTCGTTAGCCAAGGTATCAGTGAATAATAAATTGTCTGAGTGGAATCATTAAATAGATCAATTTCAACAGCTTTATTTGGATTTTGGTGAAAACTCTTTCTTCGTCATTTCAGAGGGCATCTCTTCAAGTAGAAGTGATCCCGGCCATAACTTTGCGTAAAGAATGCATACATTGGGGACTCGCGCACTCTTATCGAGGAAATGAACGCTTTCGTCATTACGATTGCATTAGTTGAGTTCGTTGGATTGAATTTCTGAATTTTCCTCATTATTTTTAATGTTTTTCGGATGATTTCTGTGAAATATCTCCTCTCTCGTATCAATATTGATTTTTATTGATCGATGCCATATCCACTTTCCAATCAGGCGTGCTCCAAAGGATTGATTATTTAACGAATGCCGTCCACGAGAGTATCTATCTCGTAAACTCCTATTTCTAAAAACTTTTATTCAATTAAAGGCAGTGAAACCCAAGTAAGTGAATACGGGCATGAGAGAGAAGCTGAGCCTTGAATTAAATGAGATTAAGTCAAAAAGTAACCTAATGTGATCACTAATTTAAAATTATAAATGGTGACCAAGTTTGAAGAATAAGGTGTTAAGTCATACAGGAAACACACTTGCGTAACTTTCCAAGGAAAAGAAGCGTGGAATGATAAAATTTGAAAAAGAAATAGTGAAGAAAAAAATCTATGACGATGAAGAAGAAGACTGTGTAGCTTTCCACAAATTTTTATTTCTTGGTATAACTTGATTCGACGCATATGCGTCATCATCAGATACAAAGTTTTGTTGACATGGCCAGGTATTTATATTCTCAGGGTAAAGGGGAGGCGGAGTCAGTGAGGTGCGGAGGGCCTACGAGTGACGCATGATGTATGCGTCGCTCGTATGATGACGCCTATGCGTCGAAACTAGTTATACCAAGAAATAAAAATTTGTGGAAAGCTACACAGTCTTCTTTTTCATTGTCAAGATGAATTTCCACGCTGTCAAGCCTGATACAATCGAGTTTAGAAAAATATATTACTAAACATTAAGTAAACGTAATAAAAATCGGCGGATATGTGAATGAGAGTGCAAATTTAATCCGAAGATTTTAAAACAATTAAATAAGGCAAAAATTAGTTTTTTCAATCAGAAGATGAAATCATTCGATTCACAAGTGTTATTGCATTACTCAATGTCACCAGTCATCCTACAAATATACTAAATAAAAGCAGAGAACACGCCCTATTTTGGCATTATAAAATTGTAAGAAAGAAGAAATATAAACTTTGCCAGTAATTTAAAATACTATGTCGTCATCGTCAGTACTTCAAACCGAAGAATGGTTGACTGCTGCCCTCCAGACTTTCCTATCTCGCTCTCCGAAGCCCGTAAGTAGTTCTCCTTCCTAACGTCAGTCATAATTTTCCCTTTTATATTTGTCCCCTGGCCTTCCCCGCGGGGATTTCCCTTCTATTATTATGTTTTCACGAAATAATTATGCCTAAGGATTTGTCCTATCCACTTTATCCTCCTTTTTCTTAATCCTTCCTTTCCTTCCAAATTAAGTAACTTCCTCCACTCTCTTTTGTACACTTCCTCGTTTATAACTCTATCCGCCCACTTGCTCTTCAGTATAACTACGTTCGATCACAATATACTGTGTTGGCATACATCATGGGAGACATGAATGGCTTATTCTACTTTAATGTTTTTCTTAATATTGCATAGCTCTGCAATCCCTTAATGACAGTGTCCTTTTCACAAAAATGTGGTGAAAATAGTTTTCTTTTGTGGTCCGTGTGCATTGAAAACTTCTACATCACAAGGAGTAAGTCGTTATTGAGAGGTGAGCGCCGCAATTTATTCTTCGTCCTTGTTTATTTTATTTTTTTTGCACTATCTCAGGGAAAATGTGCCAAACTTTCAGGTGTCTGGTTCGTACCGGTAACCTGGTTTTGATAAGGTGAAAAATAATTCCTGTTTCGCTTACAAACCCTATTTGAGGAAAATGAAAGGAAGAGATAATGAGTAAACGAAAGGAGGAAAACTATCGAAATGAAAAGACTGAATGAATGAAACCAAACGGCTTACGAGGAAGGTGGGGTGGGTTGCCTGAAAGGCTTACTCGTCCCATACACACCGGGATGGATTCCAGGAACTCTGAGAAGATGAAACGGATGCAGAGAAACGGGAGTCGTGATTGGGGCGACGGAAAATGAAGAGCGAGGCGAGAGACGGCGACAGGAGGAATACACGGCTACACGATTCGAGTATGAGATATGGAACGTGAGAGAAAGTATTGAGTTCCAAACCACACCCAATTATCGTGCCACCATTGTGAATTGATAAAAATATCTTTTTTCCAATGATGAGCATCAATAGAGCACTTCCTAACCACGCAAATATTTTACCTGATTGGGAAAATCTTTCCTTTCATCTACTCGGCAGCGAAAATGCATGTCGCAACAAAGAGTTAGATTTCATCATAGGTCTTCAATCCGACAATTGGTTTTCACCGTATCACCAAAGATATTTTGTCACCTGTCAATCTCCTGTCACCTTCGTAATTCCTAACTGTAAAACATCCATAATAATGTACCACATAATCCATCCTTTTACTTCCTCCGGCGATCTTTTCTCCTAAGATCCCTTCCAATACAAGAAACAAAACTTTGTGATTCCATATAAAATAATTTTTTTAACGTCCCAGATTTAGAAGCGTTTCGTCCCAGTGGAAGCACACTCGCAAATAACCTTGTCTGCTAAAAAATTATTTTATGTGAATTCACAAAGTGTTTGTTTCTTGTAGTCATGAAACAGTCCCACCAATGAACGCCGGAAAACATTTCCTTTCCTTCAATACAGTTTTGACCGACTGTGATGCCTTAATATACCATTAATGTTACCAAGTATCAATAACTAATTACGTCGAATCTATTTATAGAATGGAAACAGTTTGCTTTACTACAGAAATGATCGTGATTAATAATAATATATTTCGTTTACAATTCCAAGTTGACAATGAAATGGTGTGCCTCCATTTGTTGTTTACTTTGACTAATAGTCAACCCATCAGCATGCACTCACAGCATAATAATAAATCCTTTCAATAAATAGGGAGACTAAGCAATGTTTACTTGGCATTCTTGGGAATTGACAAATATGATGGATAGATATTGGTAAATTATGAAAGATAATCCATCAGTATCGATACATTATTATTCCATAAATTCAGCACTGAAATTGTTTTCATTGGAGTTATTTTAGATAAACTCTATAGGCAGGTGAGATATGATGGAAGCGAACCATAATCTAAGAAATGAAGACAACTTGCAATTTTCAACTTATAAAAAAACCTTTTTTATTCCCGACATGTTTCAATGTACTACATTGACAATGGTGTAGTACAACAAAATATGTCGGGAATAAAGAAGAAGTTTTTTCAATAGTGGAAATTCCAAATTGTCCTCATTTCTTAGGTTATTTCAAATGACAATCTGGATATTTAGGTCGATTAGACATTCGTTTTAAACTGTTAAACCAAATATTCTTTTCCCTCACTTGCATAAGGATTCTTCATCGTACAAAAATATCTTTATGGACCCTGCCTCTTATCAATGACATAAATTGTTTTTCTATTATTCATTTCGCTATCCAAATTAGAACATTTAATTTAAAGTTAATATGCGTCATTTGTACTTGCCTTATTATTCAGTCTCTAATCAAGGTTAATAACGTCTTTGACGAAATAATAGACCAATCATACGACTTAATAAACTTCTATCGACTATATTTTTTTCTCTTTACATCAGCTATCAAAACATCAAAATACGAATAGCCAAATTTTTCCGGTTCCATCGGCAAAGGTAATTGAACTTTGATTACACCTTCATCTCCCACTGTATTTCACGAGGCGTAATAAGAAACCGTTCTTCGAGAATTCAAAATAAAAATATGCATTCATCGTTAAACCAAATGACACTACGGAAGCGAATATTTCAGGCGAGGAATCGCTCACTCCCTTTAAAATGGAAACCAGGGGGATGTTTTTTTCAAGTTGGAGGGGTTTGAGAAGAGCAGCAGTAGCAAGATGGAGGCGGAAAAGAATTCGACTCGATAGGAAAGTGAACGGGGTGGGACGGGGAAGTTTCTGTTATCTCCGCCCCTTCACAAGATCGTCGGGGAACAGGGATCCCATCCCTAAAGACAGTTAAGGATAGGGGGAAAGGGTGGAGGCGAGTTTACTGGGGGATGTTAAGAGAGGCTCACGAAAGGATGACTCCAAAGCAGTTTGAGACGGAAAGAAATCTATTCAATTACCCCGGTGCCCGTGCCCTCGAAGGCGAGTGGGGGAAGACACATTTCCATTGAAGGGGCAGGTAGCTCTAAGAAAAATACTAGGGGAAGCATAGGTTTCTAACTGACAAGGAAATCATTATCATAATCAACCACATCAATACTGAGATTGGTTTGAATCAGTTCAACTCATTCAGTGGAGTTTTGACTAATCGACTCCCACGCCTTCTTCTAATGTTTCTAGTCCGCAATCGAACGTTTCATTAGATATTCTGGACGTATTCTTCTCCCTATTTTCCTCTCTCACTCTCTCTCTCTCTCTCTCTCTCTGCCGTAGACATCAAGTATCTGGAACCCAACACAAGGCACTCTCTTCTTCCGTGAAGGGTTTTTAATGGAAATCTACATATGACTACTAGCCTTCGTTCTTTGATTCTTAAAACTGCTCTTCACCGATAGCACAGTTAATTTCTTTAATGATTACCTTATATATTTTTGTCCGATCGTTAGACATTGGTAAATATTAACAGCTTTTGGAATTTTTTTAACCGGGTGCTTTTAAATATCACGTTTTTTGGATCGTTATGTTATTAGAGACTTTCACTTTGGAAAGAATCTTTTTCGCCTCGTGCGATCGTGAAATCTATATCTATTTTGATATCTTTGTTACTGGAAATATTTTTGCAATAATAAAAGTTATATTACATTTTCACCTTTGTGTAAATATTTCTCACATTCAGCTCCTAAATACGTTTTCGCCCTTAGCTTCAACCTGAGTCATCTAGTTCCCTCTCCACGCCTTATTCATTTCGTGGACTCACAGGGAAAAGGAAAAGATGGGGTTGTATAATTAAACACACTCTCACATTTTTAATAAAGTTAACAGTTACAGGCGAGACGTGGCGAAGGAATCCATATAAATAAATGAAAGAGCACTTTTCCACAAAAACATTACTTTAATGCGTACAACGCACGTTTTGGTTTACTTAGCCAATTTCATGTACAAGAACACGTTTTTCGGATATCTTAAATTGTTCTTTTGAGGAAGTCTTGTACCTGAATATGGCTAAGAAAGCGGAAACGCTCGTTGTTCGCTTTGAAGTATATTTTTTTGTGGAAAACATGCTCCTTCATTTATCTCGCATTTTTAATACCAAGTCCCAACGCAGTGCAATCAGGAACAAATGACTTACCAGAAGGCAAGCAGAGAGCGTATAAGAGACCAAGGAAATACTTACGAGGCGAGGTAATAAAGAGGTAACTGCCAACGTAGGACCCTCGTGGTAAAAATAACTCTCAAGCTTCAATCATTTGCTTTCACCAACGCAGAGTCAGGCACCAGTGGCATCAGCGAGTTACATACGAACACACACACACCTTCCCCATCATCCTTTGCGTGAGCACGAGCTGTTCGGGGGAAGGAGATGGCTGATTCGACGATTCTAGTTCGGTGTAGCTGCTGACTATCCATTCCTGACCACCCAACGCTTCTTCCTCCCCTCGCTCTCCTTTCGTAATATGCGTCCCAACTCCTTTCGGCGTCCCTATAAACCACTTTTCTCGTCCTCCCTACCAACCTCCCCTTTCCCCCAACCCCCCCTCTCTCTCTCCC
>WURS02455411.1:0-13924 GCA_011762765.2 Rhinocypha anisoptera
CAGAGTGTATCATTGAGGCTTATGTGAGCATAATAGAATGTCATACTGTTCTTTTTCACATCATACACAAACACTACGCAGAATTTAACAGGTGATTTGCACAAAAAGAACTTCTGATAGCAATATTACAAACCTCTTCTATATTATTGAGTTACCAACCGAGTTGATCCAATCCAATTACGTTAGCCAACTACACACTCGCACGTATCCTAGAAACCACATATCCTTTCACATAAACTCAAACCCTTAGATCACTGAAATTCCCTTTATGTTACCAGGAATTTTTACGCTCATTATGTGGCAGATTTTTCTTTAATTTCTCAGTAATAATAATAATTTCCTCCATTTTGACCACATCTCTCCATTTTGAAAAAAAAATCCTTTGTGATTTCTTGAAAAGCAAAGGACGAATATCTCATTCCTTTTATTCTCGGCCGCCTTGATGTTCTTCGCCACGAATGCCTCACTAATGTGTTTTTCCCGCCCTAATTTTTGTACCGTGATTGAAGTAATTGTTGCTGACTCATCATTGCAGAGGGACTTAAACTCACATGAAAATTTCGCTCTTACGCGATAATTATTTTTAATTGTACGTGGACGACAAGAAGAGGGATTAAAATTTGCCCTCCCTCATTTGAATGAATATGAAATGGTCCGGGATTCATTCTTATAGGTTTTAAAATTTAGGTCTTTGGTGACGTCTCATGCCCTATTTTAGACAATGCTCAACTATAGTTAGCAGCAGAATTTTCAAACAATTAAACCTATAGGATATCACCCGCCAAAGCCTAGTATCGACTTGTAGAAAACATAAGAGCTTGATTCTCCCTCTTTCCGTCTTTCTCAAATTTCAACAAAGAATATTTACGTGTGTACCCACATTTATCTATCTGCGCGACGTGAGCCGTCCCTTTTGGCAAAAGAGATTCGGCGAGAATCGATTGAAACACATCAAGTTCATGACGTTACCGAGAAAAATACTACCGGACACCCGTATCCGAGCAATATAGACGTGTTTATTTTACAGTATTTGCTTTCGCTCGACGCTACGCGTGGTTGCTCATGGCCAGGTCCCTGCAGGGGATCGCCTCGGCCTGCATTGGCGTGGCCGGGATGTGCTTGGTGGCTGAGCGCTGTCCGGAGGAGGGGGGTTCCCGCGGGAGGATCATGGGAGTCGTGCTGGGAGCCACCGCCTTGGGCGTCCTCCTTGGCTACCCTCTCGGTGGTCTCCTATACGACTTCACGGGGGGGAAGAACACGCCCTTCATGATCGTAGCAGTGCTTGTCTCCATCGACACTGGCAAGTAATCGTGCTTATGATCAGTGAGTTTAGTTTGAATCTCGTCTTGCTGACGCATAAAAAGACTTCACTAAAGGCAGAAGAAGATAAAAACTTCTTACGAAAAAGTCATTTTTAGCTGGTTCTAAAGTCATTTTTCCATGAGTGTATCCTATAAATATTAATGAAATATTTATGATTGTGTGGTTTGAATCCAATTACTTAGATTATTACGTAGAGAATAAAGGTAATTATTAAGTGATGCTAAACAATAACAGAACTACGCAACAAACAACAGGAATAATAAAAATACTTTAATAAACTCCTAAAAGAAAGGTTTTCCTAAAGGCAAAACTTCACATGCACACACCCACGCCAAAGCTCAAAATTTTCAGTATAATGGATTTTATGGCCTTTACCATAAGGATCTCACCCATTAAAATGTTATAAGAGATAGGAATTGACTGCGACCATAAACTATGTGTATAGGATGATTACACTATAAAAAGCATTGGTTTTGGATATAAAACATTACTATATTATCCAGATTCCAATCATCAGTTCACATAAGTATCCAATTTATCCCAAGGAGTAGACTTGAATTTCAGAGATTAAGCTATTATGTTAAGTCAAGATTATAATAAAGCAACAAATTCAAGAATGGGTTGCAAATTGAGAGTGCAAGGGATGGATACTGCTTTTAATTTTGGCCATTAGCAATATGTCTATAAAGAATATAGTCCCAATACATTCTTCATTAAGCCCTCCTCAGTCAATGTTCCACCAAACAAGAAATTCATTAGTCATATTGTCTTAGAATTTGAAGGTTCAGAAGAGTATATTTAGGGCTTATGAAGTCTTCATTTAATTATGTATTTCAAATTTAGATTTTACTAAAGTAACGGGTGATATAGGATAAGAGGATATAAAATTAAAGTGAGGCCAAGAACACCAAGACTATCACATCTCCCCATATGTACATCCTCACCACCAATTCACCAAATGGAATGAAAGTGGAGACAAATTTATGGTATTGAAAACCACAGTAAATTTTTACATTAAAACATTACCACCATTCATAGATCTCGCATAACAACACAGTGCATTTTATTCCAATCTTATGTGAGCTACATCAAATTACAGACATTTAAGCAAAATTGCAAATTTCCGTCACATTAGTTGATTTTGTAGGGGAAGAGTTTCTCCCCTCAGTCCTGGAGCCATCTTCAGGACTATGAGGAGAAATTGAGTTAGAAAAGGTTAAAAGTGTTGAGAGGGAAGTACTTTTAAATTCGATCTAACCATTGTTTTTAGTGTGTATTCCTACTATACACACATTTTATTGTTGCATTCAACTGCTTCCTCCTATAATGAGTGAGATCCTTAGGGGGAAGCCCATAAAATCTATTTGGCCACAAATGTTGAGTTTTGACATGAGTGTGTATGTGTGTGAAGGTGAAGTTTTCCCTTTAGGATAACAAGTCAGAATCTTAATTCCAGAATTAGAATGGGACCTTCACATAAGAGGCATCCTGGAAGCCTTATGAATGCAATAATTTATAAGTATTACTGAATCAGGCTTTATGTAGTAGAAGGAACATATAATGAAAAGAAAGATGTAGTACTTTTCCGCAGTATAATATATTTGGTACGATGCATTTCACTGAGCCATCCTCAGGTACCTGGACTTGTACCCGAGGATGGTACAGTGAGCTGAAATGCATCATATCAAATAAATTTGACTGTGGAAAAGTGCTACATCTTTATTTGCAATAACTTATCTCTAATTACTTTAAATTTATAACTAAAAAATATACTACAGAATAAAGAGCCTCTTTAATAGCCTAATTAAGAGCAGATCTTTAAGAATTGAATAATCTTATTTAAATTTTTACAGAAATTATGCAGATTTTGGAAACTCGGATAAGTAAACTGTTTTCATATGATATTATAAATATTTCTTAGGAAAAAAGGAGGGGATGGACTTTTTACTCTCAGGTTTTATGCCATTTTGAAAGTGCTATTAGAATTTTAGACATGTTACTGATATCAGCTGAATAAAAATGTTTTCATAGTAAACTTTTGGAGTGAATAAAATCCATGATATATTTATGTATTAGGAAGTCTATAAAAGTAATCATGTGGCCCATGAAAATGACAATTAAGACCACCTATTGGAAAAGCTAGAAATTGCGAAAATATGTACAATCTGGCACAGTAAAATAAATTAATAATAATATATATTTAAATGAATTCAGAACCAGCTTCTTCTATATGTGAATGAAGTTTAGGTGATGAAAACAAGCAATACTATATGATAAGGCCTAGAGTTAATCAGTATTCAGCATGTCAACCTGCCACTCCAAAGTCAGTAGCTCGGAATTCAGCCTTTAGCATGAGTGTGGTGCCCTTCCTAGAATAAGCTTTTTAGACTAGTGTAGAAATTTTTACTCTAGAACACCAAAAACTGTGATCACATACTATACATTAAAATGAACTAATAGGTATATATTTTACGGTTTTCCAAGCACAATTTTCGTCACAAAAGTTGACAGAATTATATTTAATCTTAGAATGGATCATTTACTAAATTATGCTTAAATATTTCAATAATCTTCTTCAAAGTGTAGCTTAAATAGACCCCTGATATGCATACCTCTATACCAGTGGTCCACATACTACTTACATGTACATTCAGAAAAATAGGGCTTAGATAATAAGTTTAATCCAATAATATTTTCAATTATATTTACATTCATTTTTGGTGGGGTTATTACAGTTCTCCAACTTCTTTTTCTTGACCTGAAGCCTATTCCAAAAGTAAGTATTAAACCCCTTCCTCTTTGAAATAAAATGCTTTAATATTCATTATCATATATGTGGTGCATGATTTGGCAGATAACTATCACATTTATGAAAAAGTAAATATGTATTTACTTTTTCTTAAAAAAGAACTAAAGACTTGGGAACCAAATTAATAAGGCATTAGAAGCAACAGTAGCACCAGAAGATTCTGGGATCATATCATTGTATTACCTCTCAAATATCCTAGTAACATGATTTTCTGCTCATCAAAGCTTTAGGGGAGACCACAGTCAACACAGAGAAAGGAACTGGTCATCAGACCTGTTACATATGAAATTCCATTACATTAGGTTTATTCAAACATGCTACTAAATTTCAAGCAAATACACCAGTATGCTCACTGCTTATCAAACACCCTATGATTATCAATTATACTTATTCTCACTGATCATAGTTTTGATTATAAGGCACATAAGTCTTTGTGGACTTGGGATATGCAGTGAAAAGTTCTTAGGAATGGCTATGGACTACCTCTCTGTCAGAAACAGCAACATCTACTATAAAGTCGTTATCACCTTTCTATATTTATATTTTGAAATGAATTGTAAAACCTTATATGTTGTCACTCAAATATTGTTGTATCTATGTGGGAAAAGAGTCCTCAATGGCCCTAGTTTCTAGATCAATCCTGTTTCTAGTAATTGAATGTCCAACATATCATTTATGAATTTGAATTTAACTTTATTCAAACATTGATCTGAATGTACAATAATTCAACTATCCTCTTGACAATCTAACTTTGATTAAAATACCTTCCTGTACAGAGACCAGTTCTGTCAGATGCATCAAAAAATGTACCTAATTTGCTGCGTAACTGGAAGGTGTTAGTAACAACAGGAGCAATTTGGGTGAGCACATCAGCCATGTCAATCCTAGAGCCTTGTTTACCCATTTGGTTAATGGATACAATCAAACCAAAGGTAAGTCCACACAAAGATATTTAAAAATGATTTGACTGGATAATTACTATGCCCAGTTGTTTATTTCCAAGGAGTATTGGGGTGCAGGTGAATAAATCAAGGAAATTACCTCATATGAATTACCAAGAAGCAATTATCCCAACCACTGATTATGAATCATAGATATTCAATGCACTTTCTGAAGTTAAGAACAATCTGTTCGAAAAGATAGTTTGTCTTTCGACATGCATAATTTTACTATAAGAAACAATGTAAATTGACAGTATTCAAATTGAAAAATCCATTTCATATATCTAAAAATTATTCATTAAGATAAAATATTGTTTATTTAACCCTATTACATATGTATATATATATATATATATATAATCACTTAGAAAAGGTTCACAATGTGAATAATATTGGTTCGAAAACTAGTGGAACCAATATATATATATATATATACAGCACGCCTGACCGGCAATTGGGAAGTCCGGATTCAAGTCCCGGCTGAGGACAGAACTTTATTCTCATATGAATTTGTCGGTTTCCATCAATATTCTCTACCTTATAATGTGTTAGTCCTTTTATATGTTCCTATCCCTTTCCTAATTTACTATAATTTGAATGCTATATTTTCACCATATACATATGTATAAAACCATAGGTGCTCTAAACAGTGAGTGTTACTCTATAGTGGAAATTATGGTAACCCAGTGAGTAGTGCTTAGCTGCTGAACAGGGGATGTGTTCAAGTCCTGGTGATGCTTCTGCACACCAAGAGCTAAACCCAAGCTGAGTAATTTTTTGGGTACCAGATCTTCATGGGAAACTGCACCCGTTGCAGAGCAAAGAACTGGACTGAAGATCTGGTACTTTTCCAGAGAATGATGTTTATGAAGTTTTCTCTGGTTACAAAGTGGCAACCAATCAGGAGGGCCCTCTAACGCAACCTCTCACATTGACCAATCATACAGACAAAGCATACTACAGCCCTGACCTTTGAGTCGAGAGTTGAAGCATCAGCTAGAATGGAGCCCCTGATGCAGTGGAAAGCCCGAGAAAACTTCATAAACAAGGAATATTGATACATATAGATATTCAACATTAACCTTTTTAGTGCCATTCCCTATCACATGACATATGCGAAAAAAGCCAGGGCTTTTTCATGGAATTTGTTGATTTTCACATATAAATATATATTAATATCAATTTTGTTAGTAACATTATTTTATTTACTCTCCAAACACTTACAGAGATAGTAAAATATTTTATTTATATATTTCATCTCATAAACTATTTGAGAAAAAAATATTAAACCAAAAACCAGGCACTTTTCAGGCATACCCCTAGGGCCAATGGATCGGCCCACTGGCACTAAAAGGGTTAAATTCACTTGCTGGAAATCTACTTTAATATATCAACCATCAGACAACAACTTCTTAATTGCTTAAATGATTATTCCATGATAATCAAAGAGGTTATTCAAAGAGAAACCTGAATAATATTGTATATTCATGGGACATCTGATGATTTTTCATGTTTTAAATGTCATACCTCAAATTGTTTGCCTATTATAACAAGTTTGAGGAGGGTATGATTACGAAAAAATTTTAAGATTAATTAGGATTGCTCATTCTAAAGAACCATCTTAGATACAGAACTAAGGAAACCTTTCAGCCTTTATGCTAAACAAATTAGCCACTTCACAAATCCACAATCACCACAGTACCTAATGAACCCTTGGTTGTTAACTGAAGATTGGTTTGTTGGGTAAAGATAGAACTTGCTTATAACTAAACCCAAAAGTGTGTTCAAATTCCCATATCATGGTATAGTGGCCAGTTTCTTTCTGCTTGCCACATGCAGTTTCCCAGGAAGACCTGGTATTCAGAAAATCTCTCAAGCTGTAAGTATACAGGGGCTTCACTGAGACTTGAACCTGCACCCAATTCAGTAGCCAAGTGATCTACCCACTGGGATACCATGACCTCTAAGATGCCATAATTCCTTGACCAGATTTAAATGTGCAGTGAGGCATATGCATTTTATACAATTTACAATGAAATTCTAATGATCTAATGTAAGAAGTGAAATATAAGAATCACATCTAAGGATGGTGAATTAGCTTGATAAGAGCTCTTAATATCATGGCTGCATTTGCCTATATTTTGGAATGGCCTAGGACATGTTTTATTATCATTCACTACAAATTATGACAAACAAAACTCATAAATATAAAAGTGGAAAAGGCATCTTACCTACATACAAACTGTACATAGAAATTGACAATTTTAAATAATTGGATGAGGAAAATTTTGCGACTGGTAAAAAAATCAATGAGAAACGCTTATGGCAATTACACTGTACACAATAGGAAAAAAATATTTATAAAAAAATGGACGTGGCATTTTTCACACATACTCCAAGGGCTGATAGTTCAACCCTCTGGCAATCAAAGGATTAATAAGTATGTACCCATATTTTACCAATAAACCTCCATTAATTCCCAAGGGAATAAAATGCTGACTTTTTTCAGATCAATTCCATTTGTTACTTATAGAGATGGCAAATCGGAATGGTATTCATCCCAGATAGCTTTGGATACCTTCTTGGGACCAACTTCCTAGGGGGTTTTTCCTTTCACATTGGCAGATGGAAAGTTGCTATGGCTGCAATGCTGCTTGTGGGCATATCAGCAATAATGGTAAGTTTTTATTAAATAAATGTAAATGTAAATGAATTGAGAAAGAGGTTTGAACACTAACCTCCAAAACTATTTCTACCTCCAATTTACTACCAAACAAATATGGAAATGAAATTACTAGCACAAAATAGCCCCTACTACTTTTCCAAATACTTACACAAGTAATTAATACTAATTATATATAATAATAAGTTAGGCTGATAATAATATACTTACACAGATAAGTTTTGTAATTACCATAGATTTCTATAGTAAAATAATTTTCGAACTCCAAATAAATAAATGTCTCCAAACACACCCATGCCACACACGACAAGAGCATCAAAGAGTTCTTACATATGCATTACATGATGTGAATACATATGTATATAGAATGTCTATTTATAATTACATACATTGTAATCATGAAAGTACCTAGGTCCTAATAATAATTTACTGTGCTTAGGCAAGTCAGAAAGTGTGACATGACTGACATATTAGGAAATAAAAATTAAGGCTTTCCTGAGGTAAGCACAGCATTTTCAAGAAGTCATCCTATGAGTGATGATAAGGCTCAAAGAGAGATTCTCAGACAATAAATCAAATCATTATGATATCCTCAATTTAATATCACCATTGTAGCCATATAACTGCAGTCTTGTAAACCTACTTCTCACGGACTGTTGTCAATAGTTCCTAGAGAGTTAATCTGCCCTTCTAACATAAAAATAATATCAGTACTATGAAAGTGAATGAAGTAAGAATATCATTAACCTGAAAACTTGTAGATTGGTTACCATCGAGTATAATCAATGTTTAATAGTATTTATTAGCAAAATATTTTTGTTTTATTTCTATAAAAAGAACTTGATTTTTAATGAACAATGTATAGACAAAATCCAACTAACTATATGAAAAATGACAAGGTTTCAGTTAATATTGTTTGTGATGAAGATTCCCTTTTATTGCTCACTACATTATGCATCGCTTGAATGAACTCAAAGGTGTCTTGCACTGCATGAATTCTCTGATTATAATGAATTTGTGACCTATGCACTTAGTGTTTCGATAAAAGCACTTACTATGCAGGTGGAAGATGAAGCCTAGTGACAAGCACCTTTCCCCTAAGTGGTATGATTAAGAAGTATTACAACATTGGTCAGGATGTGTCCATGACATTAAACTACTGTATCTAAAAAACAAAAGCTACTGTATTTAAAGCTATGAAGTTTGCAAGTGAGAAGAAAACAGACATGGTGAATACCACACGAGTAACTGTACTTCACATTATAATATAAATTTCAACAAAATAATTACTGAGAGCATCCATTATATTATCATATCTTTAACACATAAATGTTAAGCCCTAAATAATTCAGAGGTACTAACATGAAACAGAACTTGGAATGGAAGAGAATTGATCATAAATATTGCCTGCACTTTAAGGGGGGAAAAGGAGATTATGATCATGTTTATTAATAAATTTGGTCAGAGCCATTATTTCAAATGTTTGACATAGGGATTACTTAGTGCAGAATTAGAGTACATAAAGAATGTTGTTATGTAGTTTATTTTTTTCAGGTTGCTTCTTCTACTAGTATGGGCCAGTTGGTGGGACCACATTTTGGGATTGGTTTAGGAATCGGGGCAGTTGACTCTGCACTAGTGCCACTATTGGCTCTCTTAGTGGAATGCAACATGCAAATTCAGAATACAGCAACAGGTGAAAAACCTAGTGATGCAAATGGAGGAGTGTTTGCAGCTCAGTATGCCACAGTGTATGCCCTACAGCAAACAGCTGTCAGCTTGGCTTATTCTTTAGGTGAGTTCACCAAAATACCTATAGCAGTTGATCAGCTCAATGGTAATTAATTGTATATATATTTTTGCTTCAAATGTACTTCGATCAAAAATTAGAAGACTTTAGTAATACAAGTGATATCCTTTTAATTATTACTTATATGCAAATTCTTCTGAACACTGAATGAAACTGATCAACTGTTTAAAAAATAATGGACTCATTACACCACTAGTTTTTCCCAAGGATTAATGATTAGTTCTTCAGGTATCATAAAAAAACTCATTCCTTTTTTGTTTCATTTGAATCCTGCAATTCACTAAACTTGGAGTGCAGCCCTTGTCAGTGACTTACTGAATGAGCTCCCCAGTCATATTAATTCCTCATTTCAGAGCTTCCAATGTATTTTTTTACAATGTCCTCTGAGTATAAGTAAAGCACAGATGACAATGAACTGCCTTGAATAACTCATTTACCAAAAATTGTCCATCCAGTCACACACAGGTTTTGAACTAATGTCTTCATCTCCAGTTAACTCATATGTTATTCAAAAGTTTTATCAATATGGGCCACTTGACTCTCTTGAATGCTTTCACAAAATATATCAAGGAAATTGAGATGCACTCCTCGTTCTATATTCTGCTCCATTAATGACCTCATTACCAATGTTGCACAGTGTATACCTTTTCTTTTCCTAAACCTGTATTAATTTTCCAGCTGGGTTAGATGGGGGCAGTCTGCTAACAGAAAAGTGATGGGTTCACATCCTGCATCAGGCATGGGTGTTTTTAAATGTAATTTTGAAAAAAAAAACAAGGTTTAATGTATGAGAGGAACATGTGGTCTTAATTTCATCATCAAAAATGTCACTGCATATTATTATTACTTAGTATATATCTTCATCTATGGATCTCTTAGCCCTCTTCTCCAATCGATTACTAATGACTTAACACTACATACCTTCATTACAAGCAAAATCAAACTAATCTACTGGCTACGAACTAACTAGTGACTGCATGGGCAATCTAATGTACTTCAAATTAATATTACAATTTTAAATGCACAGGTCTATTCTTATTACCACAGAGTTCTCCCCTTGTATTTCTCTTGGTCCTAAACTTTTCAATGTCTTTTATTTGATGGCAATGTCTTTTATTTTATTGTATTAGAGAGAATCTTCTTGCTTTATTTCCAATAAAATCTTTAGCTTTCTTATAGTGCCCAATCTCTTCCTACCTATTTGACTTTTCCTTATACTAAGACTGCTTTTTCCAACAAAAAAAATAAAATGGCTTCTTGTTTCATTGATTCATCGCAGTCCTAGACTCAATTATCAAGTGGTTACATTATTTTGTAATGATCATAACATGTAGTCATGTATCCAAAGGTAATCATTTTCATTCTACTAAATTGTCCCGATGAAGATTTATGAATAAATCAAAATGTTGACATGTTTTAAGACTGACATATAGTCTTGACCTAATTCCTTGAGAAACATTAATTTTTTTCTAATTCTGTCATCAACAGCAGTAGAAATATGGATATTTAAATCCACCAATTACTATGGCATTAATTCTTCCAAAGTCCTCTTACAGGTCCAATTCTGGGAGGAGAACTGGTGTATTTGGTAGGCTTCCCATGGTTAATGAGGACTGTTGGATTATTAAATATATTGTACTGTCCACTATTAATGATCCTCAAAAAGAGGGAGACAACAAGCAACTCAATGATTAAAGACGATGAAAAAGAAACTCAGGTAAAGGAATATTTCATTAGTATTTTGTTAAGTTTTATCATAAACCTAACTGTCTATGTGCCTCCAATTAGTTTGCATATCAATTCAATTTTGAAATTATATTATAGTACTCTGTTATTAAGTAAAGTATGTGATAATAATATTCCTATCAATTTATGAAGTAGTGAAATAAATATTAATATGTATTACTATTTCATACAGAAAATATATTCTCATACTTTGCAGAACATCATGTCAAATTCAAGTTCAACAAATTACAAGACAAGTGACAATGAACAGAAGTCATGGATTCCAATTAAACTAAGATTCTCATCATACCAAAAATTTTATGACTTAGATGATAGTGATTGAGGAACAGTATACATCATATAAATATGCAAAAATGTGTGTGATCTCAATAAATCTCCAATAAATATATGTAAAATGATGCAACCAGCTCAAATGAACCAAATATGTATTTATTTGGTTAATATATTAAGTCATTAATGAAAAGTTATTTACCTGATTGATATTATAATAATAAAAATATACTGGATACGGGAAAAAATAAATCAACCTTTCCACTTAGATACACTGACATTGCATTCATATATTAAAACTGGGATCGTGGACAAAATTTTTCAACAGCAATCAAAATTACCTAAAAATATTTCTTTCAAATATCTTCCACGTGATGAATTCTGAAGTGCAAATTTATGTTCAAAAGTATTGCACAATTTAATAGTATTGTATTGAAGTAATCAGCATCAATAATTGTATTAAGTATGTATTGCTAAGACTACACTTACAAGCAAAAAAGGAAAACTAATAGGAAACATTTGACGCATCACAGTAAATGAAAGCTGTTTTGGAACCTTAACTTAGGAGGGAAGAGCCATAGAGGAAGGCCGAGGATGACATACAAGACAATAATGGAGAATTTAGAGTAAGGAAATATGAAGCTATGAAGAGGCTGACAGAATAGCTTGGTGAGCTATTACAATTAATCAATATACAGATAGAAAATCTATGATGATTAATATTGCATAGTTGGCACTGATTTGAAAATATAGTTAAGTGTAGGTATGAAATTCCTGATTCGCAGAACCAATTAACTTTGTAGAGTAACATATTTGTTATCACTATATTTAAAAAAAAGAAAATGTTACAAAAAGTAGCAAACATAATGAAACTGTAAGTTTTGGGGATGTGTCAGCTTATGATGACCTTGCAAGAGTGAATCCTGATTTGGGCATAATATTACTTTACCATAGAATCACTCAAAAATCATTCTTATTAGGAACAGCTAGTGATTACACCTCTCTGAGAGGCGGAAATATGTGTAACTCCAAGATGCGTGGGCCATAGACATGGCAATTCTGAAGACGACAACACAACCAAAACTAGCCTGTTAGAAAGAAAACTGACTGATGACTCAATTTTGGAGTTGGGAATACAGATATGAATTTGAGATTGATAAGGTAAGCTATGATCCAAGGACCATGGACTACTGATCTAAGAAAATCAATCAATTGGGAAGACTTAGAAGAATGTTAATTAAACTTTTAATAAAAAATGTAATACAACAGAACTATTTCCCAAAAATAGCCATTGAATGATCATACTATTCACTTTCTTATTCCAGGATATTTTATGATATACTACACATTAAAACCCATTACACCCGGTTTCCTAGTCTCCATTTATGAGATAGAACTTATAATGCAATTCCATTTTAACTCATTCCTATCTTGGTATTGAATTCAATATTATTCTATTTCAACTTAAGATTGTTGCAAAGATCTTTTAAGGTTCCCAAGGGAGTGAAGCAGGAGGATTTAAGACATATTAAACAATGTAGTGAAAATGAAAGTGAATTGAGTAATTGGATAGGGAGACTTTTAATTAGTATAATATTACTGGTAGTAAGTTGATAAAATGTTCTGAAATTTGATATCGGCTTACAATATTTTTAAAATATCATATATCGTACATGTCACATAGGTGCCGTTTCCACAAAAATGTGACACTTGTCTCCAGAGTGGAAAGTGATAAAATATTTTTTACATTGCATCTTTACTTTATCTTTAGTAATCAGTAGATATTATGAAGATTTTTCATTAATTGAACAATGCAATGACCAAATCTAGGATTGAAAAAAGTATAAGATCAACTAGTAGTCATATTTTTGCTGCCATACATGTTAAATTAGATATTCATTTCATCTATAACAAAGCATTATTCTTGAGCCATTTTCCAGCACTTGTACTTCATTATAACTCAGATATACAATAATCCCCGACAGCAAATAGCTATCTAAATCTAGTCTAAATGTTTTTCCCTAGATGATCTACCAATAGATATATATCTAATAGATATCTCCCAAAAGATATCTATTAGATATATATGGGAGCCTCAGTATAGATATCTATGGCCACTCTAAAGAAATCTCTCACATATATTTGGGAGCCACTCTATAGATATTTATTCTTCTTCTTCTTCCTTGGTGCTTCAGCCCAATTCGGGCCTTGGCCGCCTCCAAATTTTGCCACCAACTTTTCCTGTCACTAGCCGCATCCTTCCATTTCCTGGTTCCTAGGATATCTCTTGCGTCGCTCTCCACCTTGTCCGCCCATCTTTTCCTGGGTTTCCCCACCGGCCT
>WURS02455431.1:0-13923 GCA_011762765.2 Rhinocypha anisoptera
CTCAGATTTACTTTCTCTCATTACAATTAGAGTCCCTAATTTCAACATGAGGAATTCTATCCTTTTTAATGTCCCCTCCCCCCTTTTCTAAACGGCATTCCAAACCAATAACTTGCAATGTGCGTGAATAATAAGTTGTCTTTTATGCAGATGTCCCCTGAAATACACTAAACTCATCTATACTATATAAATATATTTACGATATATATATATATATATATATATATTTCTCCGTTATGTGAATTTTTCTTTTTACTTGTTTCTGTGTGTGAATCTGTATAAGTGCGTGTGTTCGTGTTTGCTGCTCGTCTGAGTTTTCCTGTACTATATATATATATATATAGTAGCACTTATAAAAGTGTGTTCGTGTATATATATATATATATATATATATATATACTAATGTATAGACCCATATATAAAATTAACAGGATGTGCAAATGTTTCGAAATGTACACGGGGGGAAGGAGGTTATAATGGGATCAAAAGCAAAAACGCAAAGTGGCTGCTGCTATGGAAGAGGTGATCACAAATGGAAGATGAAGTTACTAAAGCAAAAAAGAGATATTTGTAAATACTCGTTCCTAAATGGAGGTATTAAAAACGGGAACGAACTACCTGGAGAAGTTTTCGAACTTTTTCCTAATAACGTTAAATGTTTCACGAAGAGGGTTGCGAAATTATTTTTAAAAACGCAGGTGGGTAATCCGGTTTTATATTCATACATTTGAGTGTGTGTTAATATTAGGGTCTTTTCCAGTTGTGTTGAATTGAGGGCTCACTAATGCGATTTATGTATTACTGCATTTTACTTTTACATGTTTATTTTTCCTTTCCATTCTTGCCACCTGGCTTGTAATCAACTGCAAATTATTATTGTAAATAAATAAATATCCGATAAGCAAGGTTCGGTGAACATTGTTTGACGGTAGAAGTATATTTTTAAAACTCAAATATCTAATGGTTTTCTCGACTGATATTCCAGTTATCTTCACCATTGAAACAGAAGATAGCGATGGAATTGTATGGTCACAAAACTCAATAGTTATTACGAAAATGTGGTATATTATTATTTCCTTTTTAATTGTATCTTGATTTTGTATTTGAATTGCTGGTATATTCTTGAAGAATGTTGTAATATTTAAATGAGTAATGACTGAACCCTTTTCTGCTCCAAGGGGATTTTGACTAAGTAGTAGTGGATATATATGTATAGGAAATATATATATATAAGTCTTATAGCTCCCAAAAATTATTTTCACACTAAAGAGAATATTAATTTATTTCGCATTTTTATCAACATTAACTGAAGAGTTCCTATTAACCCTATTAACTACATCCCTATTTGAATACAATTATCCCTTGTGTTATAGTTTTTATTGCTATTATTCTTTAGTTCAGCCATTAAATTGATTTTATTTATAGCCCATTCCTAATTGAATGCTAAAAACTCTTTACAATTTTACCCTGCGTGAGTTTATCTGAAATGAGTCAAATCACCACTACTGAGTTCATGAAAACCTTGACATCTCTTAAAAAGCCACAGTTCTCGTAAATTCGTGCAATATTTGAGGTATATTTACTTTACTTTAACTTTTTAACCTATTGTATGTGAAATTTTCTGTAGAAATTTAAAATAATATTTTCAGTCACCTATCACTCTTTAATGTTACACTTTTAGGGGTATTATCAATTTGTTATTAGTTGAAATTCGTAATAAAAAACAAGACCAAAGACAATCTTAGTGGAATATCTACTGAAAAGTTGAACCAGTCAATGGAGACAGTGGATATTAGATATAATTACTGCCCAGTGTTCAGATACAGTGATACAGTAGTTTAGGCTGTGCTAGATTCGTTGTTTTTCTTTAATAATAGCACCATATGGTCTATTTAATTTTTTTTTCTTTATAAAAGTTTAATTAAATTTTGAAGGAATAGATGAATAAAAACGCTGCAATTCCATAGTTAAATTTAATTTACTACAGCATTAATTCTGATCTGATTATGCCATGCAACGGGGAAATAAATGGTCGTAGTAAATAAAACTCAATTTTGGAATAGTACACCTGTACCCTCGAGATGAAAAATTTCCATCAACTATTTCTTAATTAAATTTATTATGCTTCGATCATAGGCAACTCGGTGTTTATTCCGTAAGACGTGTAATGAGTCTATGCATACTACACGGGATAAGTTCTTGTAGGAAGATATCCAACGATTACAGAGCAATTGCATGAAAAAGGGTGCAGTTAGTTGTAAAAATTTCGATAAACCGATAATTATCCTCCAAAATTCAAACTAAGCATAAGTAAAGAAAGAAATAAGGGATATTAAAGTAATTTTTTTTTTAGAAAATGATTAACTGAAATAGAAATAACTAAATCGACATGTTTTTCCGAAAAACTGGTGGATATCATTAACATAACTACATGCTACGTTTGAGTTGCAAGGTAGTTTTTAATTTTCTTGAATAAATGAACAAACATTTTAAGCCTCCATTCCAAAAGTAGTTTTTCTTACTCAGTTTTAACAAGCTTAAGTATCTTGGTGGCCTCTTTTTCCCACCTACAGTAAGTCTATCAATGTTGGTAATATTGCAATGTATCGTCATAACGCAGGAAAAAGTATTTTTAATAACCTATTCTTTTCTTCGTCGAACCTTTTCGCCGTTAAACCGAAAAAAGATTTCCGTTTCTTTGTCTCCTTCTTTTACATATTTTCCAAACTTTCACCTTCCTCATTTGCGGATGGTGCGGTTGTCTCTTTGATGCGTCTTCTCAGTTCGCTATCCAGACGGTCTCTTGCGTCTCTCTCTCTCTCCGTCTCGCCTTCACTCTCTTCTCGTCTTCCCAGTGATCCCCTTTCCCTCTATTCTTATCCCGCATCTCTCCTCTCCGCCTCCCGTCCTTTCTTTTCCTTTCGCTCTCACTTTCTCTCTCTCCCTTCCACCACTCGCCATCCGAGTCTCTCTTCACCCTCACCAGACGTCCTTTCCCTTCACACGCCCATTTTCGGACCTTATCACAGTATTTTCCTCTTCTACCGCTTCTCTTTTTCGTTTATTTCGATACGTGCGTGGAATTGGTCTGCCTTTTTTGCGTCCCCCTTTAATGGTACGAGAGGTTGATGACACTCCCGAGAGAGGGTGCGTGTGTACGTGTGTGTGTATTTGTATATGTGTGAGAATATATATATATATGTGTGTGTGTGTGTATACACATTATATATATGTATATTATTTATTTATTTATTTTGCCGAGAATTCATCTACGCCTCAAACAAAAAAATGACAATCGCGGCCGCGTTTGAGTGCGTGCGTTGGCCCGTACTGAATGCGAAAATTGGAATTGACAAGCGTAAAAATTAGCTCGGATGACCCAGACTTTTATGCATTTTTTTGTTTGCAATGGACTTAAATTTATCGCCATTGTCATATCATATGAATACTGTGACACTACATGGTATAAAAAATGAAAACGAGCATCCTAACGGATGTTGAAACATCATATTCTGTAAAACTAAGATAGAGTGTTGCAACGAATCCTCCCTTCAATACCACTTCCAGATCACAGAGATATATCAAATGCAAATAGATTGTAGCTGAAAAAAGAATTCAGATTTGCTGTATGTGAATTAAGCATATAGGTATCTAAATGTGATTTTCAGGCAAGAGTATCATTCCACAGGAATAGTAATAAGATTAAATTAAGATGACAATTGCATCAACATGAATTTAATACATTTTTATCACGAGCATGATTTATCACTTACTTCAATTTACTACAAAAACCAATGTGCATACTAAATCTGCATAATTCTCAACAAGCAGAAGAGTCAGCTGCCTTAAGCCAGATACTGCGATGCCATGAGATATGAAAGAGATAGGGGGACAAATAAATAACTATAGATGGTAGTAACTATTGCTTCAAACTGCTGAATTTGGAGTTTCTTCTTCATTTGCAACGTTGGGCTAGAAGTATTTCCAGCATGGTCCTATAATGCACTGCTCTGCTAATTACAGTTGAGATACGTTCAAACATATCGATATCAAATAACACGATATCATTGAAACCTCGTATTACCTAATAATTTATTCAGACTTCCGAATGCGTATATACGTAAAGAGTTGTTAACTTAATACTTCTGCTTCTAATACTACTACTAACTTCTACTTCTTAATACTTCATAATGAAATATTTCTGATACCGTGTCCGTTGGAGTAATAAGCTGTTTAGAGACAATATAAACTGATTTATAAGTAATTCAAAAGTGGTGGTGGATTTAGAGCTTCCCGTTCTTACCCGCACCTATTAACTTTCACTGAAAGAAAATGATGAAAGAGACATGGGAAGGGGTTGAATAGGAAAACGAAGTGGGTGCGGGACTATATAGGTCAATTACTTTCGTATAAGATCAAGCAATAGTCAGTCAGTGGGTAGGGCGCATTTCTCACTTGCACCAAGTTACAACAGTGTGGCGATTTTATTTGGCGGGAAGAAATTATTTGAAAAATACAGAATGAATCTGAGTAAATTTAAAGGAACTTTGCAATATGCACCTATTATCATTAATTGTATTTATTTCAGTTTTAATTCTCATATAATTTTCATGAAAAGATAATGTTAAGGAATAAATGAACTAAGTACGTAATTTACAAATAAACTTTTATTGAGCATGGCCATCGTTTCGACGCAAGGATGACGTGGTGATCATGGCCATCGTCCCACTTGATGGTGTAGACTTGATAAGAAACGAAGGTCGTCTTCAATAAAAATTCATATTATAAACCACTCCAGGTATAGTGGAATTCCATAAAATTTTGCCTAGGACATTGTCGTAGATCATCATATGAAGAAAATTAATACTTAAATAGCAAATGGAAACTTATAAAATATGTCCAACTTCCCTAGGTATACAAATCCACACTGATAACGATTAGATACTTAACAAAATTATACTGACAGGTCATAGACATTTTACATGGAGAATTAACTTTAAAATAAATTTGCTTGTTCTGTTAAAATCGATGCTTTCATATCCTCTCTTCGTCAACATTAATAAAAAATCTATTTGTATGCCTAGTATCTTTCTGAATATGCTCGAAGTGACCGTAATAAGTGATAAGGAAATATTTTTAACTAAACATAACTGGAATTGAAATGAACAAGGCCAGAAAAAAATATATATGGTCCGAAACTCCTAACTGTTCATAATAACTGAAACTTGTTCAGGATTTTTCCATTCGTGTCTCTGTTATCACAAGCCCTCCTTTCGTTTATTATTTTTATATGTATTTAGTTTTTACTATTTTTATTTTCAATTATCTCTTCGTAAACTGTTGGATTTATTGACAACACTTTCACAGAGGGAATTAAACTAGTCAATATTACAAATAAGACTCTAGAATTCATTCTTGAAAAAACTAGTAAAAAAATCTCAACACGAAATTTTTGGCATTGCTGAGTGGATAGTAATATATTTCTCTCTTGTGCTAAATAATAAATATTCTTTATCTTTCGAGTCTAAATTTTTCCTTTGGCATGACCCTTTTACTAAGCTATTCGTTTCTACATTTATTGGGTGAAAATTAAATGAAGTATATTAAAATTATATAAATATGTATTGCTTATAATGTTTAAGGTTGTTTCTTAAACATTACATCAACTACTGAGTATTCTTTATTTTTGTGATTCATTTCAAGATTAAAGAAAGAACAAGAAAAATTGGGTAGACATATTGGATATTTTGGATAAGCTAATTTAGACAGATAATATACATTAATGAGAATACCATGATCTAACAAGGTTTCATAAAGAAGTAGAAGCGAAGAAGCCTTAAGATGAAAATAATAATATAATTTTATTGTGCGAAGTTACATAATTCCTTCTTCCAACCAAAAATTAACTCAAAGAAAATAAGGGAATATATAAGAAGCATTAACTTTTATTAACGGAACATTTAATTTGAGGCAAGGCATGACCAATACGAGACCTAGTGAAAAGTAGATTCGAAGAAATGGGAATGTGGCACTCTAAAGAAATGTGAAAATTTTAATGATTTAATCTAATAAAAATGTAAAACGTACCTCCAAGAGCCGTCGAAATGAGAAGTTTAATGACTGCAATTACAAGTAGAAGAAGGAAGCTATCGGACACAACTTGAAGCATGACAACTGAAAAGTAAAGAAGGTTTTGCAAGAGACCCAATCAGGGAAGATCTGTGGAGGTGAGCCAAGGATGGTAAAGAGATAGTTGACGAGTCTTTAGAATTTCTAAACAGCGGATATAAAAAATGACGGACGGGATCTCATTGAGTTCTGCTAGGAACCATTGTTCGGATACATAACCCTTGACTATATGGTTAAAACTTTTACTTGGAACCTGGTAGCACGTATGGGAGGAGATAAGGGGTATCCGAGTCACGAAGGAATCACGAAGAATAGTGGAAGCCTTCGAGACGTGGTCCTGAAGGCGAGTGGTGAAGGTCGAATGGACTGATTAAGTTAGAAACTAGCGTGAGTATTAAGAGCAAAGGAATAAAAGGCAATGTGAAGGTCATCACGGAATAACACATAGAGACAGTTATATAGAAAAACCTCTAGGGAAGAGGGAGTACTTGTGTTCTCGTATTTAGGGTGCTTCGACTGGTAAGGTCATTTAGAACCTTCTCCTGTCGGAGAAAAACCCACTTTGAGGGACAATTTAACACCTCCGAAGCGGGAATCGAACCCACAACCTTTTGTTGTACCTGCGAGTCTGACTCCCAATGTCCCCAAGACATCAGATCAGTAATAAGTGTGATATAGGACAGCTAGGGGGGAGGTCTAACCAGGACTACCTAGGAAGAATTACATAGGACACATAAAGATGATATATGGGAGAATGGTTTTAAAAGAAATAAGTGTATTTTTATGACGAAGGGCTGCTATCATCCAACCTTGGATTTCGATACAAAAGAAGATACATCCATTAAATCCTCTCGAATCAAAAAGAGAAAAAAAAACAAATAGAAAACAGTCTAAATTTTACACTCCGTACCGGACATAACAAAAAGGAATAAAAACCGCATAAGCAATTAAGTAAGATTTTTAAGATAATGTAAACCCTTATGGTTCGTAAATGAAATGTAATTAATTTTAACATGTGTTTGATGATCTTAAAAAATTTATCAGCTCGAACGTGATAGTGATTGAATATTGATCATAATTTAAAAGCATTCAGTGTACAATTTTACGCCATTTCAAAGTCGAAAAAAAATTCGTCCAATCTTCTTCCTCTCTCTTATTCCACCGGATAGTCCCCACGCCCCTCCGTCGGAGACAATACAAACTGACCCACCCCAAGGCCACTGTTAATTAAAAGGGCGCGGCGTTACCTCGGCGACCCCAAGGAGGAAGCCGTAGATTTTCGAAGGTGGACTGGAAGATTGGGTGCAGGTGTGTGATGAGCAAATTAAAGCTGGGAAATGGGAGCGGAAAATGAAACCGAGAAAAAACCACAGTCTTCGTGGGAAGGTGTCGCAAAGGGATGAGGGTAACGGTCAAGGTCAAGGTAAGTAAAGAGGGCAGCGCAAAAAAATTAAAGTCTCACGAAAGTCTTGAAAGCGTCAGCCATAAATTCGTGAAGCGTCAAATAAAAAAAAAGGGATAATAGAAACTTAGGAGGCTTATTTTTCGAATGCAACCATTTCCATTTCTTTTACGGGTAGGTGTAATAGTGCTTCAGAAACCGTTTGACTCACCGTCAATTACTAATACAATTGTACGAGAACAACTAGTCATCTGGAACTTTAAATAACTACATTTTGCTTATCTTTATAGAGATTAAAACGCTGTATTTCAATCTCCTGTAGGTTTTCCATCAAACGTGAAAAAGTTAACGCAATTAGGATGAATTAATTTGTTTGTCAACCGGAAGTAAAAAAAACACCTTCACCTGACTTTGTTCTATCAGTACCACTCGTGGACTTGCACTCATGGTTACGGAAAATTTTAAAATTAAATTAAATTTAAAAAACCTTAGAACTTTGCTTTTAGTTTTTTATAATTTGAAACCTTTATTTCGCGTTAATTGGTTTATTCAATATTCAGTTATTCTAATTATATCAGTAACTGCGCGGAAATCATAAATTTTGTGACTGCCGTACCACTCCTGTGATTATACAAAAAAGACCACCGAGTCGCAATTCATTATTATACTTCTCTTATTCAGAATTAATATACCATTTGCCTTTTCGCGCCGTTTCGTTTAGGGGTAAAGGAAGACAGGAAAGACTGAAATTAATTTGCCCATTGAAAACGAAAGCTTGCGTTATCTTTTCGAAATTTGTCGCTCCAGTTACATAGTTTTATTTATTTTGCGCAAAACGTTCATTGCGATTATGGTTTTTGATTAAAGTTTACCAGTTTCATTATACTCCACATTATGCTGCTCTTACATGCAAAGGATCGTGTTGATATGAGGCGAACTTTGCCATCTACTCCTGCCTACGAAGGAGTAGATGGGAAAGTATTAGGCTCAATTCTATTCCTGTTATACTCCTTTGAACGTAAACATAGATATTAATTACAATTTTGAACATAAGCGTATAGAAATATAAATATACATAATTATAACGAAGAAACCTATTACAAAATAGCCTTTTCCTCCTTCCTTTTCCTGCCACCAAATCATTTTTTGGCGATATAAATGGTGCAAAGTTCAGGTAGCGGAAAATAACACAATACCTAATACTATTTTATTAACTACTTCATACTGTCTTCAATAACAAATTCTAAGTCTAAGGAAATATGTCTTTCCTATATATTAGATTTATTTTCAGGAAATAGGCATAACAATAAAATAAAAGCCGAATAATATAATAATAAAAAATGGAATGTGAGGAATTTCTTCTCTAGTCAAATAAATATCGTGAGGTCAATGGCTACGATAATGTTAATTACTTAACAATTTCCACGTCATATGTCTGTGAGGTTCTCATTTCAGATAGACATTTCTTGTCTCATGAAATACAACCGCAGTTTTCAACCCTCTCCTACTTCCAATTGCTTGTAAAGTTTATCAGGGAGCTCTTAATCCTCTAAAAACTACTTATCAATTTTTGTTATTATCGAAGTCATCACCGGAATTTGAAAAGGTGATTCCCATTTCAAATCTCTACCCACTCCCACGCCATTAATCATACAACTTATTAGCCTTGCACGATATGTTATCAAATGAAAATTGCCTAATTAACGGAATATCTCCCAGGGAAATTGAATAAAAAATAGGTTCATTGTCGAGAAAAAAGTGTGGGAGGTTAAATTAAATATATGATGAGAAAATACGTATCAAATAAGGTCCTTAATTTCCATTTCTTTGTCGCGAAGAATAATGAAGTAGTTCTTTTTTTTTGGCGCTTAAAAAAATTACGATTGCTGGATTCGAATGATCTCGTCGCTGCCCTGAGACATGGACGGTTATCTCGGGGAGCTGACCAAGCTCCACAAATCGAGATTCGATCTCAACCTAATAAACCTATCATTCAAATCGCCGTGAAACGCTCTCTAACCTACTTCTAAGTGTCAAACGCATACTGGACCAAATTTGTTGAAAACACTCCCATATTTTCCCCTGTTTTGACTGACCAACGTTGTGAATACCCGCCACTTCCCCTGTTATTTCGCTTGATCGCCTCAGGACATTTGATTTTTCATACCCACCAGCAGTCCCGGCTGCTTCGATGCCCCTGTGATTTCCAGCATGCCTAAATTGCTTTTTCTTATCTTTTTATGACTCATCTCTTATGACGGATTGTAAATAAAAGTACATGAAAATAAATAATGACAGTAAAGTTAGATATATTAAGGAAACACTATGATGGCTGACGTTCATTTTTTTCAGGTCGCATTATACTCTATTATATTTATTTTTAGAAAGTAAATTTGAGATGGCGACAATGCCTAAGGGAGAAGTTTAAACAAAAAAAATAAAAAATACCTTGTTATTTATTACGGCTGATACTGAGTATAGTCTTTTATTTTTTATTAGTCTTTATTTTATAGGTTTTAGGTTAATTTTGCTTTTGGGACCAGCACTTCTCTGGAGACAAGATATTTTCTGGAGTTACATTTTAATATTGTAGGAAGTTTTGATGAAGAACAAAATTAATACATAATGCGTGGTTGAAAATGTCAAAACATATTGCTATTGTAGTTGAATTGTGACCTAGTGTCACGAATGTGGTCCCTTCATCGTTTTAAGGTCATTAGTAAAACATTTTTCCAAATAGCTGCGTCATTTATTACAAACTATTTATGTAAGTGTAGCTTTCAGTTTCCTTCTTGTCGTGTGAAACGAATTCAAGTATTATAGAAAAAATTCATGATGCTTACGAGGGACTTGATATTGTCGTGGACCATGCATCCTCCTGTACAAAATGGACTTCAGGAGCGACGGTTAAGCAAGGACTTTCCTTTAAACGGAACAGAAAATAATGTATTGAGTTCATATGTATCGAGTTTACCGGATCAAAAATTTATATTATGCAGAGTAAAACTCTACCAATTAAGACCCCAAAAGCCGTGCTGGTTTTAGGAATCGCCGGCGGGAAAGATGGATCGAATGGTTGACACCAGAAGAAAAGACTTTTTGACTAAGCAATTTTACATCAGAAATTTTTCCCCCCTGGTTCTTTTTCTAAACTCCTTTGCCTTGCAATGCTCACATTCTGGTTTCGCAGGCGGTCTTTAGCGGGAAATAGTCGTTCATCGCTGCAATCGTCGCTTCGTCTTATCATATCGTTCCAATTATCATAAGCACTCCCGCACGACTCAATAATCCACTCTTGACGCACATCTCTCTAACCGTATCCCTTACTTCCTGCATTGCGCTTCATCCTCCCCCCTCCACCCTATCAAAAATTCTCTTCTTCTCGCTTTCGCTCCATCAATATTCTTAGAATGCTTCTCGGTATCTCTCACAACTCCAACTCCGCCTTCTCCCATGCTCCTCCCTACAATAAGGGAACTTCAAAAGAGAAACTTGGCCTATTCAAACTTCCTTCTTAGTTCATCTCATTCCGAGTCGATTCGTTTAACTTCAGCACTCTAGTGTTCTCTCCACCCTCTTATCGACTCGACTTAGCCTTCCAATTAACCCATCATGCGGGAAGATACAGCAATTCTTTTCCCTTGGGCTTCATCATCCCACGTACCTTTCCATTCACAGTCCATGGGTTTCTCAGAGGCAATGAATGTCAACAACAACTCCCGTAATAGCAGTCCCTCTCACGATTTTTGATCCACTGTGCCCGTTAAGCTGATGGAATAAGACAGAGAGAGAGAGTGAGAGAGAGAGAGTAGATAGTATTTCCATTCTTTCATGGGGATAGTAAAAAGAATTGATGAGTTAATACTTTGTGACTAGGTATTATCACTAGTATCACACAGAACCAAATCAATAGTTTCATGCAACTGTACTCAAGTGTTAGCTTAGCTAAGAACAGATGAATTTGTGGAATCTTCAAAATATTCCTCCTGAAGAAACATGTCGTATAATGTCTGAGGCCAACGTTTTCATTTCCAGCATTTCAGGAACATGTGAAAGATTTACTTCCAAAAAATAAATAATTTTCCAATTGACGTTTTCAAAACGATAAAATACATGTATTTGGTCTAAGGAGAACACAAAATATGTGTGTAGAATTACAATGGCCCAAGGTTTTATCTTGCTATTTCTATTGTTTAAAAATTATATGTTAACCCTGAAAAAAATCATTAAAAGATTATAGCAGAGGTAAAAGGGACAGCGAAGGAGTTACAAAAGGGTATGAAAGATACCCTTGATAGCAAAATGAGATGTTGGGAAGAAAGGAAGATGTAAGGATTGTTTAGTCTTCTACTTTGGTCCGCATAAAAAACTTTTCCTAAAAAAGGCGTGTATCGCGCTCACCAGGTATATATTTCGTAGGTTTGACTCCCACCTTGTGTATAGGTGTTGCGTTGTTCCAATTCGGTCTTTCTTCTATTTCAGGAAGTACTAAATCACATGAGTGGTCGACACAACCTGTATAGAAAAAATCCAACACTGATACTTTCCTAAAAAGGGATTTACTATAGCATTTTGTCCATAATTAAACCACCTCATCATTCCTACCGAAAAATTATTTACGCCAATATTTTAAGGTGATTCTAACTTTGGAAATTCCTCATACAGTCCACATATCACCCACCAATGAATACCATATATCCGTTCAATTTTCTTTCCTGCATACGAAGGAATATTTTTTATTCATTAGTAATGTTGGCATTTATAATAAATTTAACTCGGCGGACCAGTCCTATCCAATCTCTTCCCTTCTTCCTTCCGTTCAGGTTATCACGAGGAGTTGTTAAAAAAAGTTTTTACGATCCACATATATTCTTAAAAGTCATTGAGGAGTCCGAAGAGGAAAACTGGGCAAACTTTTAAATTACGCTTACGAATACTGGTCATTAATGAGGTTAGATGATATCTACTATAAAGGAAAATAGCTAGTAATATAGCTAATAGAATTTCTGAGAGAAATCAGGGTTAATCTTGGAAAACTATCATTTTCATACCCTAAACCAGAAGCCAACGGCACCCGTGCCCAAGATTACTTTACAGTAGTAAAAAAGTTTAGATATCTTTGGCTTAAACCTTATCTTGCAAAATTCTTGAATTAGTAGTCTAATTTTTGTTTTTTAGGATGCATGGACGGCTAAAGTCATTTTATCGCCTCTTCAAATCATAGAAAAAAACCCTATTGGACAAACAAAACTCCGGTGGTCCAGGATGGACTCGAACTCGCGACCTTTGGGTTATCCCGCGTGGTGGGAAATTATTGAGATAAAAAATCATAGTAAACAAGTTCACATTCCATTACTCGCCCAAGTGATGACGGAATCAAACCCTCTTGAAAACCCCACCGTGCACTCACGAGAACATGTGAGTGAAATACAAATAACAACCTGAGTATTTATATGTAAGTAGTATATATTTGGCACGCCTCAATTAAGGGTTTCGTTGACCCACAACGGTCCGTGGAAGACACTTGGAGAAACTTTTTTTTTCTAGAGTATCCCATTCATTAGAAAAAAATCAACTTCAATATTTCTCCACGCTAAATTTTTGCAATTGATACTTCATAACTGGCTTTTTCCGCAGCACACATTGACTCAGAATGAATTACAATTCATTTCAGTGGCACCTAATGACACTCCATCCTCGGCGAAATAACTTTTCGAATTCCCGTTCTACACTCGCAAGGCGTACCACCGGATTCTCGAACAAACTTGAAACCCCAAAATAACAGAATTCCACTCCTTCCTTAAAATTTCCAGGAAACTTCCGTAATTCCAGGTCTTCACGCTTGATTAAGAACGCATGGTGTTTTCACTATACGTTCTAGGATATTCATCCAGAAAAATCTTCTCTAACGCTTTCATTCTCTCCGCATTCCTCCTCTTGGGTGGAAGAAGGGACTATCTAGTCTTAATCTCGCCCCAATAAAGACATTTTATTATTATTAATGTTATTACACTCCCAATAGACAATCTACAACACTAATACCTACAATTGCCCTGATCTTCCAACAGGGTCAATTTTAGCGAATGCTACATATACCTACCTCACGCTCTTCAGGATTTATGAGCCACTTCGCCTCAAAAAAATGACCCGTCTTTCTTACGGATTTCCAGAAGTGCAGGTGTCAGTTTTTTTGCATTTAAACCTACGTCTCGGCATCACTGAAAATCTTTTACCATGCTACACCTTCTCGCTTGCAAATCATATTTCGGGGCTCCGTGCCCCTTTGTGAATCTGAGAGAACTGAGGATGTGCCACGCCACCCCGCCTCTCCATCTTATAACCTTCCGATACCACAGCACGCGAAAGAACATAACACGACATTCAACCTATGC
>WURS02455441.1:0-13923 GCA_011762765.2 Rhinocypha anisoptera
AAACCTGGTCCGTGAGGAAGGATGAGGAGCATAAATTGGAGGATTTTGAGATGTGGGTTTGGCGACGGATGGAGAAGGTGAAGTGGACAGATAGGAAAACGAATGATTGAGAATGGTTGGGGAGGAGAAGCGTTTTCTACGGGAGGAAAAAACCAAGAAAGGTGGATGGAAGGGGTACTCAGAGGCAACGGGTTGTTGAAGGTTGTAATAGAGGGTAGAATTTTAGGTAAGCGGGGTAGGGATAGGAAGAGAATATGGATATTGGACAGAATGATAGGGGGTAGGAAATACGCAGATTTGAAGAGGAGTTATAGTTAGATGTTATGCGGCCAACCCAAGTTCAGACTCATCAAAAACCTACATTAACCGGTAGATTACCCTTCATCATCATCATAGGTAGGTAGTTACTTCTATTTCTAAGTATTAACCTGCAAGCCGCCGCAGGGGCGTGGGGCCGTGGGCGCAAGGGCTTGAGCAAGGGGTGAGCCACCACCGTACATGCACTCCCACATGCTAGAAACGATCACATCAGAAGGAAACCACTTGCATGGAAACATTCGTGGCAAAACAATAATCATATCATGTGGGAAAAATGTTTTGACGACGACTTCCGATAAACATAACTAGGAAAGCGTCGCCTCAAAACTTAAATAAAAAAGCTGCATGGCCTTCACAGGAATTTTTCCGACATTCAGGGAATTTCAATGAGATGGCAAGGGACAGATTTAGGCGGAAAACCATGACTCCCGCAAGTGATTTCTCGCCTTCATCCAAAATTTGGTCGAAACAAAAAACTCTAAATGGAGCATTCACATGCGCACACGTGAAATGCACCCGATGCAACTATATCTCGCTTCGCTTTTCAATCGTCGCCGTAAAATTCGCGTTGCCACTACCCACTAGGTTGGAGACCACTCGTTTAGCGTACGTTGAAATAGAGGTTAAATTTACCGTGCAAATTTAAGGGGGTGTTGAAGACTGGAATAATGAGGCAAATATATTTTAGACCCCTTACCGAAAAATGTACATATAGTTTCATAAAGCGAATGGAATGATAATATCACCTCTTTGGCAATAGTTATGGTATACTGCTTTGGAATGTATATCCTGGTTAAATTTGGTATTAATGTACGAAATTTTCATATTTAGGGAAAGAGCTACCAACTAAACACAGGGTCAACTTGTAACTGTTGTATCCAGGACCCATTTCATTTAACATCGCAATCATCTTGTAGAACATTTTTGGTCGAGGTTTTGTATATTCTAATACTAATTAAAAATATACCGAATTACACATGTTCTTCAAAACATGCCTGCCCAAGGTTCTTTTTTTAAAGGGCGAAAATGCTTACCAGGAATAGTAAAGGAATGAGTTCTGATCATCACACTTGACTGTTTGAGAGATAGTTAACATACCAACTCCAAGCGGCTACAGCGACAAAGGGAAGGATGTCTCCCAGGACTTACCTGCGAAAGCAAAATGAAAATGGAATTAGTAGAAGAATACTGACACACATTAAAGATTTCATATAATTTTGCTGTGAATGAATAAACTAAGGGCTGGTATTACTTCGTACGTATTCACTAAATGATTTGAACTTTTTTATTACTACTTACTGTTTTCCATACATGAAATTACTGCCACAGATGGTTATCACAACTTATTTAAACTACCACTAGATGATTTAATGGTTGCACAATTACAGAAATTAATTTCTAACATTTGCATGTATGACTGTGCGCTCGCGTGCGTCACCGACTAGTATAGACTACTGAATAATTAAAAAATGCAATACAGTAAAACACTAGGAATGATGTAAATTCTGCGAAGAGAGCCTGAAACTTTCCAACAGGAAATTTTCAATCTGAAGAATGTATCCACACAAAAGTTCGCCCGCTAAATGAACGTTGTTCGCACAATAAGATTTTAGATTCGCTCCTCAACAATGCGTAATGCTTTACCCTAGTAATCGTGAAAATGAACCCAATATAATGTAAAACGCGCAACAATATACGTATGTCTCATGTTAACCCTGACAATATTACTTTACATGGAGACCTCTCAGTAAGAACAAATTTTTAAAAATCTAAAATCACATATTAGAGGAGGTAACACATTTTCAATATTTAGGATGTGATATGATCTATGAAGAAGAAAAAGAGATAACAAATAAAATTAACGTTTCCAGAGAATAAGCGGAACAATAAAAAGATATCTGAAAGGTAAAACTACAAAAGAAACGCAAATAAATTTTATAAAATAATGACAATCCCTGCTTTTCTCTATGGATCAGAATGCTGGACTACGTACAAAATCCATTGTTCAAAAACTGGAAGATTACAAATCAAATTGGAAAGAGCATGCGATAAGGACGCCAAAAGAGAGGATCCTTAAAAAAAAACAATAGAATATAAGGCATCAGGAAAGAGAAGAGTGGGAAGACTGAGTGAGGAACATTTCGTATGGTGAAAGTGAAGACGGAACAGGTAGTGAAGGATGAATGAAGAGAGGAGAAGAGGGCGTTGTCATCGATCAAGCGCCTTATGGACCCAGAGATGAACCCAACACATTTCTACCCTAAGGAAGACGGGAAAGAATTCCAGAGTGCTCATTTTCACCCAGAGCTTCAGTTTTCTGCGAAACCCATTCCCTAGAGTTACCAGTGATAAAAAACAGGGTGGGGACAGAAGGCGTAAATCAGCAGAACTTTGGCAATTGGAAGTAAACACGAAAACGAGGTCTTTCGTGCTTGCGAGTCATTAAAAAAATCTGATGCAGCTGGCAAATTACTCAGCCCCCACTTGCGGTATCCTTATTTTAAAACTGAAGTAAACTTAAAGCAAAATAAATTAACCTAAAGGCGTAAGCTATAGCAGCAGCTTTATTAGAAGACAATTTTGACGCGTCATCTGCGTTCATCAACGCTCTTCGCATAATAGCAAGAGCCAATTATTCAATGCAAAGAAATTTAATGATTTTTTCTACATTAAGTACATTATTATTAGTTCATTTGAATACGGACGATATAAAATTTCCATTCGAAAAAAACTAACAATAATTACGTCTCGGGAGATGTTGCAATGACTTTTACCTTTAAAACAAGTGCACTTCACCTTATGCAAGACAGGAGTACACGTTTTTCTTTACCGATGCATCTTGAGTAATTCAGTAGGTCACAATTATACTGTAAATCATCACACTGAATAAAGAACGTGGGTGGACCTGTAAAAAAATTATTAGTACTTTTATCATAAATTATGCATAGCATATTTTACGATGACCCCTTAATCGATCAGTCATTTATAATTTAATTTTTTGGTAACAGGAACACTATCAAATGTCCAATTGAATATAATTTTCTAAAAACATAATTACTTTAGTGACAGCTATAAACATAGGCAACAGTTCCCTTGTTACAGGGTATGTAGAAAGCATTTCATGCTAAAATAAAATTCGCTCTAATCCAAATAACGGAATAGTAGTAGTATTTTTGTTTATAGGGTTCTCCGACAGCTAAGGTCATTTTGCACCTCTTGAACTCGTAGGAAAAATCCATCTGGACAAAACACAACACCCTTGCCCTGGGCGAGACTCGATCCCGTAAACTTTGGGTTAGCCTGCGAGCACGCTATCCACCAGGATAACCCGGTCGGCAATCATGAGTATAAATGAATGGTTTAAGTCTTTCAAACCTCGTAAAAATCGTAATATGGTCACCAAAATGCTCCAATCACGTCGGTATCCCGACGTGACACATTCTATAACGGAATGAAAATTAGTCCAATCTCAACAATTTCTTTTCCTTATTTTAATATGGCCGATATTCAGACTATCTATCACGCATCCCTGAGAACTTGGTATAGACGAACGGAGTTATTGTATAGTGGTGGATGAAGAATAAATACAGTGCACATAAATCGGTACTTTATCACGAAAAGTGTAGCGTTTTTCACCCTTAATCCTTTACTTTCATTTATCATTGACTTCAAATTTGAGCTGAGGCTGTAGGATCGTCGCAATGCCTGGGCATTCCGAGCCAGTGGACACATACCATTCGCTAAAAGAAAGAAGGGGGAGGATCAATGATGTGGCGAGAGGGGAGGGAATGGAAGAAATAATTGTAGGAACGAGTTTATTTTCCGCCGCGCTTCCACATCCATTTTGTAGGCCTGGAATTTCGACAACCTTTTTATCTTTTTTCCCTCCAGATTCGCTCAAAGTTAAGGAACCAGGGCGGGCATTCAACAAATGCGAGAGGAACCGGAGGGGGAAGGGGGAAAGAAGTCTGGTCTCGTAGATGTGATGTTTGAAGGGGGCTGATCAAACAGAAATGGAAGGGTGGTGGAGGAGGAGGGGAGTGGGAATCGGTAGCGGGAGGGTGAGAGGTGGGTGGTGGTCGGAGGGAGGTGGGGCAAGTTAGGGGAATGGGAGCTAAAGGAGAGAGCGATGGCGGAAGAAAAAAACGAAATTGGAGTCGTGCCGCTGGAGACGCCAATACGGATCCTTTACGATGGATGAAGGGGATCAAAAAAAAAAGTCGCAATCGCATAATCGTTAAAGGAGTCTTTATAAATCCTTCCCAGGGCTCCGTTTTGCTGTTTTTGTGAAGAGACGGAGTCGAGAAAACGAAGTCAGCACAGCGTAAACGTGCAGTATATTCTGGCGCGGATGAATCGAGTCGAGGAAAGTGCGAGAGAATGGAAGGGCGATGAAGATCACCATGACACCTGGTTGGTGAAGGAGTTTTGCAAGCATAACAAATCAAGCTGTCAAAGGTTCGTTTCCATTAATGACGTCATGAAAATTAACTCTGATCACTTATGATGTTAAAATTTGACTATCGGCTACGTTCCTCAGATGTAAGCCAACAGAAGTCCAAGAAAGAATCGGCTAGGAATGAACTGATAATTGAAATGGCCCATCCTCAACCCTCCAACGTCTTAGGAAGAGTCAGAAATAAAGCAAAGGAAATTATAAACAACTGCTGCAAAAATAAAATACATCAAAATTGCGACAAAAAATATGGAACTGATGGAATGGACTGATAATCAAGAAAGTATAGAGCAATGCTGTCTATTCCGTGTGATTGAAAACTAGGAAAAAAATAACATAAAAAAATCAGCGTGGCCGTATTCAGGAACGCGAAAGCATACACCATTTAACCGTACACATTGGATATAAAAGTAATGCTAAATAAAAGTTATTGAAATGAGAGGGGAGAATTGCGTACTCATGTATGCCAGAATATAGTGTCCGATACATCATGCTGATACAGAAGAGCAAATGAATAGAACGGTAGTCGAATGAATTAATGATATATAGACGAAAGTCACATAATATTTTCCTGTTTCTACTGACCTTTTTACATATTTGAAACGAATTCCTCCATCCCTATAATATCCTGAAATTGGATTACTGTCTTCTTCATAGATATGCAAGTTGCCACATATTTGTGTTCCGTTTTCCAAAGATACAAAATCATTTAAAATTCCTCTAAAACAATCTTGCTTGTATGTCAAAGCATTATGCACAATATATTATGAAAATTCAACATGATGGTTGTTGGAAAAAATAAATTTTCATTGGACAACTTTATGGAAGTGAAACAGAAAGATTAGCATGACTGATAAACGAGAATATTTTTGCGTCTTTGTAATCACAAGACAAGACAAAATTGTTCGCCCCAGATGTTGAACGATCGTCTATGTATTATCCTGCGAGCCGCCGTAAGGAGATGTGGCAGGGGGTGAGCCACCACCACACATGCACTCCTTCATGCAAATGCATGTCAGAAATTATTTACACAAAAGGAAAATACGTCACTCTTCTCGTCACGCAGCATACTCCAGATGAGGCCTAAAAAGCGTAAAATAACAGCGCTCTTTAATCTTATCGTGACATTTCCCAATTACTCTTCTTATTAATAATATCATTATATTGGCTATACCGCAAATTTCTCGAATATTATGAATATAAAGACGCGCAGTTTTCCACAAAATAATTTTTATTTCTACCCGGGTTTCAATGTTACTACGTCATCATCATGTAAGAAACCTTATTACCTGATGAAGTAACATTGAAACCCGGGTAATAATAAAAATTATTTTGTGGAATGTTGCACGCCTAAAATTCATAATGATGAAATTTCACCACATCACGCCTGATATTTCACTCTTTCTCGAATATGTTTTCCCAGCGACAGGTCTTTAGTTATAGTAACACCTAAATATTTTACTGAAACTACGTTTTTTATAATGGGTTCTTGAATACCGTAACTTATTCGGGTGAGCTGTTCCTTCTCCAAAAGTCTTGAAAATGCATTTTTAAAAATGTAGTTCTAATTGCCATGTTTCACAGCATTCTTGAATAGAATTTAGATCCTTCGTCAATTATTCCCTATCCGACTGGCTAAAAATATCCCTGTATACTACTGTGTAATCAGCAAAGGGACGAAGTTTACTGGTGACGACATTACTTATTCAATTAATGTATAAAATAAATAGCAAGGGACTGACCGTTTTATTGAATTAGTCTGTCTCAATTATAAAATAAATTTAACCTCTATTTTACTCTAAGATCAACAAGTGGCTCCCAACATAACTCCTACATAACATCGTAACACTGATACGTTGATCATAACAACCTTTCGCATATCTTGATGCTCTGATCTGTTAAGTATATTAGTAGTAGTAGTATTTTTATTTATAGGATGCTACAAACACAACATTCATGCCCCGGGCGGGATTCGAACCCGTAGCCTTTTGGTTAGCCGGCGAACACGCTACCCACCAGATTAACCCGGTCTGCGTTAAGTGTATTCCTCGGCTGATTTAGAGGGACGCGACGAAAATGATACTCCCAATACAAAAGGTACGCCCAACTGCTCACGTTATCACCGCACATTAATTCATCCCCATTCAACACAGCTACTTCTTCGGGGTCAGTCTGCACAAATTCCCACGCTCGCAGCCCGGGCATGGCGATGAATCACTTTTGACCAGAACGTGTCGTGGGTAAAAATTCTTATCGTGGCTCAGGAGCGGCAAGGTCACATTAGTAATAATAAAATTGAACGTTTCACGCACGGGATACTTCAGAGGAGGCCGAACCCCACGGAACGGGGAAAAAAAACGTATCCGGGCTCACTTTAACGACCGGTATCGAAAGAAAAGCTAGGAATGACACGAAACTATTATAATCATTTTGTGTTTTGAGAAACGCAAATAAGGGAAACGATCCCCTCGGGTACTTCCCAACGCCGACACATTTCCATTTCACTTCTCCTACAGCCACGCCATCATTCTCCACCCACCGACTCAAACCTCCTCCTCCTCCAGCTCGAAGGCTACCTTTTTGAAACGGACACAGAGGAATGACCACACCTTCCCAAGACTGCCACCCACACGTCAACTGATCCGAGGGGCGAAGGGCGGCCGAAAATTCTTTTTTTTCCATTTCGGCCCACGGCTCCCATTTCCCTTCGTGGCAGCCGAAAGGTATCTCGCGCGCCAGAGAGGGACAGAGAAAGAGAGAGACCATGTACTGGTAGCCAATGGTTAGCGAGGACGGGAAGGGAGTCGGAGAAAAATTAGAAAACTCATTTCCCTGACCGCGTCTCACTTCCCCTCCTCGCTTTCTTACTTTCTTTCTCTTTCTCTCTCCCCCCCTTTCCACCAATTCACATCCTTCGTGAGTCACGCAAACCCGTAAAGTCAATAGACCTTGAAACGCGAAGGAGGATGGTGGTTCGAGAGAGCGTGTGTGGCCCTGTCTGAGGGCGCGAATTAGACCCTCAAACTCGTACTAAAGCAACAAAATTTTCCACACATTTTCATTTCTCGGGATACTTGCAGACTGGTAAAAGGTCCCAAAAACTAATTCCACAGGGAGAAACGAGACCTAAAATTCATTGCAAGGTCGTGTGAGAATGGTGATGAAACCTTGTGACGGAGAGATTTAAAGTGTAATTTTTTACTCGCACAATTAAAGAACAAAATATATACCATATAAAATCGCAAGCGAGCAGAGGAAAGTTAAGATGGGTAGTGTTTACGTGGTTCTTAAATTTTTCTATAACCCGAAACATGTTGTTGCATAAATGTTATTTCCGTGCTAATTAACTTATGTATGTGCGCACTAGTGAACTCAATAACTAATGCAAGTTCACATAATAATGCATGCCTGGTGCTGATTCCCCCCGCCACACGCTCTAGTGGCGGCTTGCAGGGTATTTCGTACTTGTAGATGAATAACCATCGGAGCGAGCAAAGAAACTTCGACGTGTACTTAAAACGATGATAATTTCCCCTCCACCTCCCTCCACGTCACGCCCCTTTTACTCCGCTACTAACGCCAAATACGCTTCAATAAGTGAAGAAGAGAAAGGGGTTGAAAGGGGAGGGTGGAAGAACGAACAAAGGAGCGGGTGTAATTATCACCGGCAGCTCCTCCGATGACGAAAACGAGCCGCGCGAAAGAAGGTGACCATTAAGGCAATAATTAAAGGCCCCGATTTATTATTTCTCTTTTGGCTCGGCTTTCCTGGGTTTTGAAATATTAACGATAAAGGAAAGAGGGAGGCGCAGAGCGCATGAAATTTATTCGGGCCCGAGGGGAGTGAATGGGACAGAATCGATGGGAAGGGAAAGGGGCGAGGGAGGGGGGGAGGGAGAGCTTGAGGAGCTAAACGAATGAAAAGAGTAGGTCGGTAGAAATGTGATGAATAACACCAATGGTATATGAAAGAACAAGGACACTAAAGGGACCGTGCTGGATGGTCGAGAGCGACCTCATGTTGGATACACTCCGGTTCCCCACTGCCAGCCCGCTCATTAAGAGGTACATCGGGGCATAAAAAATTTTGTTCGACACTCCTGATGAGTGAAACATGAATAGGGCGCAGACGTCACAGCTAAGAGTATAAAATAGACGGTCACTCTAAGGCTAAATAATATGAATGAAGGCGATATGAAAACATATAGTTGGAAAAATGTGAATGGAAGCCTTATGCAGTTCACGGTGTGTTAACAAACATTACCACTGCGGCGGAACTAGCAGAGACGTCGTAACATAGGAAAGTGGGTAATTAAACATACGTTTATTTTAGAAGTATATTAAGATTGAGTGAAATCTTTCTGTAAAAGACCGTGATGGCAAATAGAAATGCAGACAAGTGATCCAAATGAAAATGTACGGTATAAAATCTACATCGTACGCCAACAGCTTTGGAATTTTATTTTGATCACAAATCTAAAGAAAAAATAAAAACTTTACCACAAAAAAACATAATTAGGTAGAAATCCCAGGAAAAAAACATTAAATAAGAAACTAATGGCTATCTTTTAAACTGCTCACGATGAATATTAGATAAGCACCATTTTTCACTGACTACTCTTAGAGTTAAATGTTAATAACGAGGTTATCCATATTTGGTATATAGTTCTGTGAGCGACGTACGAGCGAGCAAATAGGGAATCAATATAAAAATGAGGAACGTTAACAATTGATTACAACAAACCATTACAAGTGAATTATGTCGAAAATTGGTTTTGAAAATACAAGTATTCATAAAACAAGGCGCGACTTGACGACCAGCGGGAGCCTCTGTCTCTGCCCCCTGAGGGCAATGACCTCCATGTACCCATGTATTACGCCACCGGAATTACAAGTTGAATCCCAGCCAATTATTCAAGATCGAATTGAAAACGGTACGGCAAGGGTCAACGATAAAAGTCATGAGCACGGGCAAGTTTCCATTTAACAACAGAGAGACACAGCCAAATCGACGGTTAGAAAAAAGAATACTGTGCGGCCAGTTACGGACTGAAAACACCCTGCATATTTTGGAAATGCACTAAGGAAGAGATATTTATTTAGACTTGAATTCTGTGGAGAAAGAAGACAAAATAAGCCACTGCTGGGATTACTGATAAAATAAATTACCTCTTTATTATTAGATTACTGTATAATAAAAGCCAATGAGCTACGAAGCTGAGTAGTAACTTTGAAGGTTAAGGCATAAGTAAGACTACGTCAAAGAGAAAATGAGCCGGATATATTTTGAAGGATAAGAGCTCGACTATTGGCCATCCGCCACAGAATCAATGAAATTTAATGAGTGACTGGCGTATTTTCTGTCAAGTTTTGATCAAATAACTTCAAGTAATCAGAAATATGAGGCATTGTGTTAAATTAAAAACATCGATTCCTCCATCGAAATATCGGTATTAATGTTTTCCTCATCACATAAGAATTAATTTCTGGGTTTCTTTTTCAATGGGAATACTAATACCGAATAATGTTTCATGTAAATTGTTACGATTATTAAATATTACACCAGCATCGATAATTTAACAAATATTTATGTATGTTATGAAAAAGTATCGATCCGAAAAATTCTTCCTGAGGAATTGCGAAGTTGACCGGCTGAAATAGAACATACTAATCAGATTAAAATCGACGGTGAAACAAAGTATTTTTAACTCGTGGAGAAGTGGCATCTCTTTGTCATTAGTAAATTTCTTCCTTTCTTTTCTTCATGTCTCTGTGTACTAGTTTTCGAAGTGGTAAACCATACATGATTTAAACTAATCATTCCATTTGAAAAACACTACTCTTGAATCTTCGGCTATAAGGTGGTTTAACCTTTGTAGATAAGATAACAGACAAAATCAGAAACAGACTACAATGGAAAGGTTTAAATGTTTTTTCCTTTTAATATTATACAAAATTGGTATGATCGCAATCGCTAATAGGCTAATTAGGATTGGTAAAATCATAGTGATATTGATGTACCTACCTTCAATGTGTGTACAATTGATTGTTGTTCCCACCTGAACAGAAAATAAACCCCATAAAAGTTTTTGCATGAAAATTATTCTTGTATGCGCGTCTTGTACGGACAATAAATTGCTATTATTGTTTCCCCATGATTATTACATTAACAAGAACATTTTTATTGCTGTTTTTATGGCTGTTGTGGATTCATCCCCTACCAAACGCTCTATTGGCAGCTTGTAGTGTATCTTGTAAATTTACTTCGTGTATCATCAATTCTTTTGAGTAATTTCTCACTTCTATATTGTAATATAACACTTCAGTATGTTAATACGTTACTCACTGTTTACTTTCATGAAAATGCATAAGCTGAAAATATTAAAATTAATCTTATATACCATATGTTTAAGGATAAAATTCGTACTGAACCAGGAGTCACTCAGAGGCTACAATTCTATAAAGAGTTGAGCAGGGCAAATAGTCAATCAACGCATGCTGATAAATGAAGCGGGCCCAAAGTTGAGAGGAGATATACAAATATAAGTGTGTTTTGAAAATGATTGCCTGCAGCGGTTAAGACGGATTGCATTCAGAGATTATGTTGACAAATTTTGAGTTTATGAGAACTAGTTGTAAATGGCGAGAAAGCATTTGAATAAAGAATAAAATTTGCAATATTTTAATTTGAATTTTTAAAAGAATCTATAATGAACACGACTAAGGTTTTGGTGCACTTCTTAATAAGTAATGGCGAGATGAATGGCCAAGATTTAAGTTAAAACTGTATTGAACTTCGATATATTGTTTTAAAGGAAATCACCTCTGCTTTTTGGAACGGGATTTGCAAAAGTCGATCCCTACGGGCAATCCGCATTTTTTTCCTGAACTGCGAACACATTCCTCGCTATCTACGCCAGCACGTCGCCACACCAGCTTTGTGTCGCCAGGATGCCCGTATCTTATTCGGTGAATTCGGCGAATAAGAGAGAGGAGCTGGTACAGATAAAACTTTAGCCCTTCACGAAGACTCCCACAAGTCCTTTACGGCCAAAACAGGATACAAAAATTACTCTCTATCGCGCGCAAGGGATTTCCAAGGCACCGCAGAGATAAAAAGCGAATGAAGACACCGGGGGAAGGAGAAAAAAGAATAAACTGTGCGGAAAGTTGTACGTTCGGGACGACTCAAAAACACAACAGAAGTGAGAGGGCGCGCGTGTGTGAGAAACAAGATAGGAACAGCGACGCCGTGGAGAGGAACTACATTACCTGCTCAAACTCTCACACTTTCAGCCGCCGGTTCACGCACACAAATGTCCTTTATAACTTTATATCCCTTAACACTTTTGAACACACGCTTGAAAGGAAAGTCATGCACACTCGGGAACGCGAGCGAACGGCGTCCGTCAGACGTGAAAAGAAAAGAGCATCATCGTGTTATCTATCAACCACCACAAAACGGAGAAAATTCACTGCGTCCCACGTAGGGCAAACCCAAAAAAGCAAGCAATATGATGGGATAGCGGGCAGCTGGTTCGGGGGAGGGGGAGATTGAGGTATTCCGGAATTCATGAAAGGAAACGAAAGATGGGAGCGAGTCAGGTCCCCATGAAAGGGATCGCGGTAGAAAGCGCGTGCATACACGCTGGAAAGTGGCAAAGGGAGGGAAGCCATGAGAGTGGTAATGTAAGGGGAGGATGGAAAGGGAGAAGGAGGGAGGGAGGCGAGACAGAAAGTGTGCGGGGGAAAGAGATATGTGTTGGCCCAGGGGTTGGCTGGGAAGGTCTGAAGGGAAGGAACTGGGGTTGGGGTGTAAAAGGACTCTCGACGGCTGGTGCTAAGACTTCGGGGCGGGGGTGAGGGAGGGATCGCTCGGAGCGACCTTTCCAGAGAGAGACAAGTCAGAACATGAATGAGTTACTTCATCCCAGCGAGAGGGAGACGATCGGAACTTAGGGAGAGGGAGCGGTTTTGCTTCTCTCGGGGATGGACGTTGAGCCGCCAACATGGAAACGGTAAGAGCTTCAGAAAAAAACTTCTCATGACATTACCACCCGCAAGTTACGAACAAGAGCAGGTTCCAAGTGCCCAGAAGTCTGTGGACACCTTGAACTTCGCACCTTGAAAACAGTTTAGGAAAAGCAAAACATCACAGTAGTGTTTCCTCCACGTAAGAACTCGGAGGTTCTACGTTTTAACCTCTTTATTCAAGCAGCTAAGTTGGATTGCATTCTCATTTCGATATATTAAATCATCGTACACCTGATTTTAGGTACAACATTAAAAATAAAAAAATTGGCTTCAAACACAGCTTTCAAAAAAATTTTGCAAATTTTCCTCTTTTTCCGGCAACGTTGTGTCACCTACTGGCTTAGCTGTAATATTTTGTACATAGCAGTGGAAAAACACATTTCTTCCAATGAAGCGTAATCAACTGCAAAATATAGAAAGTTAAAGTAACTGATCATATATAACGCTTAACATCAGCGTTAACTAAGGGAAAGGAAAAACCATAGATTTCGTAGAGGTAAGCATACTTTTAGATAGCTATATTAGGTTTAGGCACCAATATTGATATTTAGTAAGCAAGAGGTATCAAACAAAATAGTTCCCGGCTTAGAGCTACTCACTGAGAATTTTTCATTGCAGCAAATTAGAGAAAAGAAACTTCCATCGAGACCGAGCCGAAAATCGCACTTCACAGCACCACACACGAAAACTAACATAAATTGCATACTTTTACTAAAAAAATACTATAACAAAACAAATTAAACAAATTTAATCACAGTGATGGCAAAAAAGAATGCCTTACATTTTAATTTCAATTAATGAAAGAGACTAGATACGATTTCTACAAGCACAGAATAAAAAAAGTTCTAAATTATTACGACACTCCTTTGTCAACACCCAGAGCTCCTTAAGACGCCTTCCACTGACACAACCCCTCCGTCGTCACTACGGAACACATTCGAATGCATAATAATAACAGCTCTTTAAGCACCCAAGGGAACGGCACTTCGCATTAATACCTCATTTCGCGTAAAAGCACAAGGAGAAAATTGATCAAGTCGAAGAAACGGCTCTCGGAATTCGATTCGAAGGGGGTGGCGGGGGGGGGGAGGGAGGATGGAAGGTTGGGAGTCGTT